>CAUYRT010082809.1:0-82087 GCA_963574885.1 Lepilemur ruficaudatus | reverse complement strand
CTAGCACTCTGGGAGGCCGAGGCGGGAGGATCACTCAAGGTCAGGAGTTCAAAACCAGCCTGAGCAAGAGCGAGACCCCGTCTCTACTAAAAATAGAAAGAAATTAATTGGCCAACTAAAAATATATAGAAAAAATTAGCCGGGCATGGTGGCGCAAGCCTGTAGTCCCAACTACTCGGGAAGCTGAGGCAGGAGGATCGCTTGAGCCCAGGAGTTTGAGGTTGCTGTGAGCTAGGCCAGTCACACGACAAATACTGCATGACCCCACTTACAGGAGGCAGCTAGAGTAGTCAAACTCTTAGAGACAGACAGTAGAGAGGTATGTGGGTGGGAGGGAGAAAAACGGGGAGTCACCGTTTAACAGGGTCAGAGTTCCAGCCCGGGAAGCTGGAAAGAGCTGTGGAGAGGACGGTGGTGACGCCACACATGGAGAACGTACTTACTGCCGTTGATCTTAAGACAGTAAATTTTGCTATATTTACCACATTTTTCTAAATGGTGAAAATGGTTAAAAAGTGAAAAAGTAGGCCAAACAAGACACACTTGAGGGCAAGATCCAGTCTGCGGTCTCTGAGGACAATTTTTAAGGTTCTGTGTTGAGGTGCAGGGGGTGGGTAGGCAGTGGGGGTAACGCCGGCAGGAACCCCGTGGCTTCAGAGACACCCCCAAGACGATGGGCAAGGGAGCTCAAGGCCACCAGAGCAGCCCTGGGACTGTTGCCGCCCACGTCGGGAGGGTCATCCTGACAGCCACAGCCTCCTTCGGTCACCAGACCAAGACCAGAGGCCCCTGTGGCCTGGGTCAGCTGGGCACTCAGGGACTGCAGGCCTCTGGCCCGAGAGCTCCGTGAGTACAAGCACCCCCTCCATGCGACACTTAGGGACGAGGAGGCCTGAAAAGACCCCTGCAGTCCCCACGTACAAGCCAAGTCCCAGCGGTGTAACAGAGGCCCACCTCCTGAGTCAGCCTGGCCAGTGGGGCAGGGCTTTCATACGGTCATCACCTTGAGTCCCCCAGTAATAGGTAGGTACTATGATTATCCCTGCTGTACAGGGAAAAAAACAGAGCTCCCCAGAGGTTAAGCCTTGGTTAAACAATTTACGTGCAGTCACCTGACCACTCAGTGGCAGATCCAGGACTGGAACACGAGTGTGACCTGCAGGGCCCTCTCTCCTGACCACTAGGCCACATGGCCTTCCAGGAACAGCGCCGCGAGTGAGAGGGCGGCCAGGCAGGAGGTGAGTGTGGACACGCCGGAAACAAGGCACCATGCAAACAGGGCAGAGCACGCCCCCCGGCCGGCTCTTCCTAGAGGAGCAACGTTCAGTGTCCCGGGAAAGCCAATGTCTGCGTCAAGCCACAGTGAGGGTGCAGGAGACCAGGGCAAATGCGGGTGACACCACGATTTACAGTTTACCATCTTTTGTCTCCCCTCTCACAATTGAGCCACCCCACAACCACAAATAAAAAAAACATTTATTAGCCCCCGTTTAGGGGCTGGTAAATGAAGGCTGGGAGAGGAAGTGACTTCCTATAGCCGCACAGCTAGCGCGTGGCATAGCCAGGACTGGAATCCTGCTCGCGGGATTCCTGATCCAAAACTCTTCCTGGTAACAACCATGGTGGTGGCGGCAACAGCAACCCTAATTACCCCCTGGGGATCGACTCACTGTATACTCTTATAATGTCCATTTCACAGATGAGGAAACTGAGGTGCAGAGTGGTAATTAACCAAGGTCACACAGCTAATGAGCAGTGCGTGCCACGGTCAGAGTTTGAACCTGGCTCCAGGCCCACGCGTCGGCCACATCGCCACAAGCTCATACCTTCCAGGGAATAGCTACAGAGACCAGAAATTTCCAGAAGAGAAATGGCAGTCACAAAATCCAAGGACAAATTGAGAGCAAAGACCAGAACCATTCTGAATTCCCAAGTCGCGGGGGTGGGGTGGGGGGGATTTCTCCTAAATGGGGCTGCACAGCTGGGCCCAAAGCCGCCAGAAAGGCCAGGACGCTTCACCCTCAACTTCCCCTCTTAAAAAGTAAATAGATTTTGTTAATTAAAGTAAAAAATATTTTCAAAAACTTGTTTAGAGCCACAAAAGGCTACGTATTATTTCATTTGTGTGAAATGCTCAGAAAAGGCAAATCCACAAAAACAGAAGGCGGATTACAGCTGCCAGCGGCTGTGGGGAGCGGGGAGAACGCGGAGGGACTGTTAGGTCGTGTGGGGTGACGAAAATGTTCTGAAACCACACAGTGCTGACGGCTGCATCGTCCCCTTAATATACTTACAACCACCGAACTGTACACCTTAGAGGAGTGAATTTTATAATATGGCAACGGTATCTCACCAAAGCTCTTTTAAAGAAAATTGTTTAGGCCTGGCGCGGTGGCTCACGCCTGTAATCCTAGCACTCTGGGAGGCCGAGGCGGGAGGATCGCTCGAGGTCAGGAGTTCGAAACCAGCCTGAGCAAGAGCGAGACCCCGTCTCTATTAAAAAATAGACAGAAATTAATTGGCCAACTAGAAATATACAGAAAAAAAGTAGCCGGGCATGGTGGCACATGCCTGTAGTCCCAGCTACTCAGGAGGCTGAGGCAGAAGGATCGCTTGAGCCCAGGAGTTGGAGGTCGCTGTGAGCTAGGTTGACGCCACGGCACTCTAGCCCGAGCAACAGAGCGAGACTCTGTCGCAAAAAAAACAAAAACAAACAAACAAAAAAACACTTGTTTGAAAAATGAAGTGTCTGAACGGCCTAAACCAGGGAAGGCTTTGAGGAAAGGAGTGATGCTGCCAGGCTCTTGCCTTAGGCCAGACACGGTCCTGCAGGGTGGGCCCTGGACCACAGCCCCAGCGCTCCAGCAGCACTCCAGCCACACCCTTTCTGCCACCACAGTCCCTTTGCACTGGCTGGTCCCCAACTCAGAGTGACGCCCTCTGCTCTGTGCCAGACCTCAGCTCCGGCACTGCCTTCTCAGGGAGGCCGACCCTGACCTCCACAACTGGGTCACGACTAGTCCCTCAGACAAGCACCTGCAGCCCCGTGCATGCCCTTCCCAAAGACCCCGCTTCCGTGGGTGCGTGGAGCAAATGTCTGTCTTCACCCAAACAGAGCCTCCACAGGGACGGGGGCCTGCCGGTCCACCTGCGTGTCTTCGGTGCCCAGCTCAGTGTCCAGGACAAAAGAGGTGCACAGGAACATCCAGGGAAGGTGGGCAGACATGCAGCAGGACCGCAGAGCTGGCCTTGGAGAGCTCCCGGGCAGTGAGGCAGACAGGCCCAGAGACGGCCCCACAAGGGGGCGAGTGGACAGGAGGGAGACACAGCAGGAGAGACCCCAAGGAGGCCCACTCAACAAGGGGCAGGTGGGCAGAACAGTCAGATTTTGAGAAGAGGACACACCTGTAAGCTAGAAGACATGCTGCATCGCAAGAGCGCATACAAATAGCCTGCTACCCGGGAACTGGGAACAAGCCACAGCACCCCGTGATGTGCCATCGAGCAGACGGTCCATGCGTCCGAGTAACGTCTTTGCTGGCTCATGGGACCAGAAGGCAAAGCTGTCAACAGAGAGCCCTGGGCCCAGAGCTCAGGAACCCAACGGCCATGCCAGGGCGCTGGCTCCAACAGGGGGAGGACATGGCAGACTGGGTTGGGGACCCTGGGAAATGGGTGAGGCTCAGACACGGCCACAAGAGACGCTGAGGGCAGGAGAGGGCAGAGGGCCTGGGCCGGCACGGAGTAGGGAAGGGGAGGAAAGAGAAGCACCACGCATGCAGAAGAGGGCAGCAGTCAGCCCCACAAGGCAGGCAGCTCACAGGCCGCGCATCCCCAAATGTCCTCCCGGACGCCAACAAAGGAAGTGACATTCACCGGCAGAAACCCTGACTCTCCCTGCCTTCCAGAGGTTTGGGAGATCCTTCCGCCCACAGACACTCAGGCCAGCCTCTGCCTTTAACAAGAAATCAAGAGAATGAGAAGTGTCCCCCAGTCTCCTGTGGGGCGACCGTCTGCAGCGAGTTTTGTCCACGCAGCCTGCCCCGTCCAGGGCGCCGTGGAAGATGGGTGGATCAGCACAGGCCCAGGCGGGAAGCCTCCGGCACCTTCCTGCTCCACTCACCTCTACGTCACTCCCGGAGAGGGAGGTCCTGGCCCCAGCGACCACGAGGAGATGAAGCAAAAGGATGACTGGGATGGGCAGCCCAGGCTGCGGACTCTCACCACCTCCCAAGCCAGGAGAGGAGATCCCACCTGTCTCTTCTTATTATGCCAGGGGCCTGGAGGGGCCAGGAGCCCAGGGTGATGTCCTCTGACCTGCTCTGCAGTGGGCAGTGGCCTCTGCCCATTCCAGCTTCCCCAGGTACCTGGTTCTGCAGCTGGGTGGATGTGGCTTGCTGGTCACTGTCGCGGAGGACCAGCTGCTCCTGTAGGACCGCCAGCTCCTCCTGTAGCTGGGCTTTCTCCTCCTGAAGCTGGGACATGGCCTCCACCATCCTATGCACCATGGGGGCCGCACCTGGCGACCCCGCCAGGCTCGAGCACCTCCCGCTGCCAAAGAGCCGCCCACCTACGAGCAAAGCAGCAGCTGATGAGCTGGGCAGCAGAGGTCCCACGATGGCTGGCAGAGGATGGGAGTGTCCATCACGGTGGGGCAGGCCATCGGGGAGCGGGAGGGGACACAAGCAGAGGGCGTGGGGCAGTAATCTCGGAATGGGGTGGCAGCATGGGTTAGCTGGGGCCTGTCTCAGAGGAAGCCACTCTGGCGGGCAGCTTCTAGGGGACAGAGCTGCCTGGATCAGGACTTGGGAAAACAACTTTCACGGACTACTCCTCTCAAAGCATGTGTTCTAGGTCTCAGGGGCTGCTGGTCTCTCTCGACGGCCATGCTGCAAGGAATCGCAGCTGAGAAAGATGGCGGGTTTTCACCCAGAAAACGCCATGCTGGTAGGAACGTGGTTTCTTCAAACCTCAAACCCTCTCAAGCGTACACAGGGCAGGAGCAGGACTCCCTAGGCTGCCCCTGCGGGAAGCGGTCCCCTGCACAGAGAGGGAGCAAGGGCAGTGTGTACACGTGTGAGGGGCAGACAGGCCAGGACACAGAGACAGCAGCACACAGGCAGCAACGCAGCCAGGCCAGCCCCTGCACTCACTGTGGGGACCGGGCATAGCGACCACACGCACACAGGAGAGCGGTAAATACCGAGCTGGGCAGGAACTCAGCCTTCCTCCTCCTCCTCCTCCTCCCACTGTCCTGTGACCAGGAGCAAGAGAGAGACAGACAGATGGACGAAGGCAGAGACACAGAATCGAGGCCAGGACCTGCCAGTGGGCCCGGGATGCCCAGCACAGCTTGCTCCCCGCACCGAGCATGGCCGGGGCTCTGCGGGCCAGGAGCCAGCAGGGTCCGGGGGAGAGAGCCGGAGGACGGGGGTAGGGCAGGGGGAGCTGCCTCCTCCCTCAGGCTGCTCAAATGGAGGCTGGCAAAGTGTCCAAGAGCAAAGAATGAAGAGGGGTGTCACATCTGCTGGCCAGATAGTCCCCTCGCCCCCACTTTGGAGCCCCAGGCACTGAGCTTTCCCCATCTAGTTCCCCGGGATTCCCAGCCCCGTGCAGGCTGTGGGGGCAGGCACGCACATGAAGTCACACACACCCTTGGCAGCCCCGACTGGGGGTGTGTCCACTGCTTTGCAGGGACGCCAAATGGACTGGGCTGGACTGAGGAGCTGGGTCGGGGGTGCCCTGCAGGCCGGGTGGGAGGAGAAGGGGCAGGTGGGCACAGCCAGGCTCCACTCTAAGAGGACAGAAGACCCTCCACAGAGCTGCGGCAGGGCAGTCTCCAGTCGGGTGGTGACCCTGGCTGTGTGGCCTGCACGTGACACAGCGTGCACGTCACACAGAGCTGGCTGAGCTCCTGCGATCTGTTCTAGAGAGAGCCAGGTCAGACGGATGCTTCCAGGCCTGCCCACGGGGCTGCTGTGAGCAGCATGTGACCGGCGTGGCCCTCAGCCCTTTGCAGGCTGCTGTGGTGTGGCAGGGAGCGCACTGGCCTCTGGCCGAGAGCTGGTCCTGCCACTTGAGATGTGGGTGGGAGGGGGCCACAGGGTCTTCGCCCGTGAAATGGGAACAAGAGGCTCTGCCCAAGGGAACCCAGAACCGTGGAGATGCGCAGGTGTGGCGAACGTTACACAACGGGCCACAGGGCTGAAATGAGACATCGGAGAGCCTGCCTTGTCTGGGACACTGCTCCTGCCACAGGAGGCCACCCCTAGCGGGGCTCACCCTGACCCCAGCACTGCCGTGTGCAGGTGCAGGGCAGCTGGCAGGGGGCCCAGAGAGTGCTCACGGGGGCAGAAAAGATCTTCAAGAAGCCACGGGGGGGTCCGAGGCAGGGGAAGATAGGAGGATGAGCTGAGGTCAAAGGGGCACTTGGGTGCAAGGGACAGAACGGGCCCTTGTGCTGAGGACGCTGCAGGCCCGGGCTGGCCTTGCCAATGCGGGTCAGTCCTCGCTCCTAGTTGGAGCTGGCTTTCTCCTCTTGGAGTCTCTGCTGCCTGGGGAGGGAGGCCCCCACCCCGATCCTCTGAATGACACCCCTTCCCATGGCCTATCTGCCCACCCCTCAGCCAGACCGCAACACCTGCTGCCAGACCGGAGTGTCCCGGACAGGCGAACGCGGCTCTGGTACAACCTCAGAGCACGGAGAGGCTCCTTCCACCCTCGGCAAGTTCAGACACACGAATTAGCAGCAGAAAGACCAGCTCCTCTTTCCTCCACACGCTCCTGGCCTTCCCCTTGGGCTCCTTGAGGATGCTTGTGCCCAGTCACCACTGGGGACACCAGCATGGAGCCAGGAGACCATGCATAACATTCAGGGGAGCCTACAGAGCCTTTCAGAAGCAACCGGCCTCTGGGTGCCACGGCAGGCCTTGCCAGGAGAGCGGAAACACGTGCTCCTTGTTCTCAGCCTCCAGGCAGCAGAATCAAAGCCCTGTCCCGGGAGCCTCCAGACCCCACCAGCCAGGACCAGAGGGAGGACGCCGGGCTGCTCTGCAGGCAGTGGCGTCTGCGAGGCTGCCACCCTCACCCTGCTTTTGACAGGCGCTGGGAGAGACAAAAAGCAGGGAAATTCAACCCCGGCCCGCACTGGCCAAGGCCTCTTATCACTGGGTGGGGCCTTGGTGGCTTTGGGAAGAGAGTGGCACTGGAGAGGGAGGTTGTATACACATCGCTGCCCCCAGATCCGGGGCAAGCAGCTGGGGTCTCCAGTGCCATGTCAGGCAGCCAGAGTCCGGCTGGGCAGCACAGGGTTTGGGGACAGCTCAGACTCCACAGGAGTCCCTCCTGCGCTGGCCTCGCCAGGGTGCTCTGGGGTCAGCGGGCGGACCTCCTTTACCTGTTTTCTCTACATTCATGGCGCCACCAGCTTCCGGGGCCTCCCGGTCCCGCCTGGGGGCTGGCGCCTGCCTCTTCGGGAGCTTCTCTTCTTTCGTCCCCTGACTCTTGCTCTTGCACCCCTTGTCCTGCAGGGCCTGCTGCCAAGACACAACCAGAATCCTTGCGTGAAGGGGACTGCACTGGGGAGGGAATCCCTCAAGTCTGAGGACGGCGCACTCCCGGAGCCAGGGAGGACCCTGGGGCCCAGCAGACCCAGTCCGTCACCGTGTGGGTGGGGACAATGAGGCCTGGGGTCTGGAAGAAAATGTGCCCAGATCCCACAGCAAGACAGTAGCGGTGGCTTCTCCTGGCCCCCTCAGCAGCCGGCCCTCTGCCCCAACAAAGAAGGTTCGTGGGCACTTGAAGTCCTTAGGGGAAGCTCAGGCCACCCCTGCAGGCTCCAGAGGCAGGAGTCACAGCAGCCTGCTTGATCCGGACCCGCCAGCCCCACCCAGCCCTGCCACACACACATCTACCTCAGGGCGACTCCCCAGGACATCAGCTGCCACCACCCCTGTTACACAACCCCCACCTCCAGACGGCGACCACCACAGAGGCTGCACACAAGTCCACCCAAGCAGGGGGAGGGCCTGGCCCTGCCTCCTTCATTCCCCTGCCCCGCGTGGCTACCCAGGGCCCCTGGGACCGTCTCCTGGTCAGGGAGGAGCCCGGACAAAGGTGGCTGGGACAGAGCCGACCAGCGCACAGGCTCGGGGAGAGACCAGAGAAAGTCACCTGCAGCTCGCACAGAAAGAGGCCCACGGCAAGTGGCAGAACCACATGGAAAGTGCAGCAACAAACATAAAACAGGCGTGGAAACCAATCTAGAGACACACACAGACCGCGGCTGTCTCTGGGAGGCGGGGGACGGTGTAGTGGCTGAGAGTAGAAACGGGTGTCATTTAAACTTTCTGCCAATAAAAAGAAACCTCACAACAGAGAGAATGTGGAAACACGGGAAAGGAGGTGGCCTGGTATTTCATTTTGAAACTTTTTGGCATTTGAATTTTAACCTTATGAACATCAACAGTGTGTTGGGTTTTTTCATGTCAGCAGAGGTTATCTGGGAAAAGAGACTGCAGACAATTTTTGGGTGTCTTTGTGCCCTTTTAAATTCAAAGCAAAGAGACAAACGTTAGCTTTTAAAAAATGCTCAGTCTGGAGGCGCAAGGCCTGGGTGTGATGCCCGGCTCTGCCTCGCGTAAGCTGTGCGACTGTGGGCCAGTTACTTACCTCCCCTGGGCTGCGTTTCCCTCATTCTCAAAATGGAAACTATCACAGCCTGCGTCTCAGCGAGACTGTGTGAACAGCAACTGAGACAGCGTCAGCGAGGGACTCGGAAGGCGTCTGGCACGTAGCAAGAGCCCGATACAAGGTATATGGCATTGTTACGTCATTCTGGTAAGCTTCACTTTTTTTTACTTTCATAACCAAAAAGCCAGTAAACAGAATTGAAAAGATGAGAAAATCGACATCAGCAGGCTCGGCAGCCTGCCACCCACCCATCCCTCTTGAGGGACCCCACGCGCCACTGGGGAAGGGAGGGTGGTGAATGCCCCCCCCTTGGACTTAGAAAAATTCCCGCCAACTTTATTTCGTCCCCTCCCTGGGGCCAACTGCCGCACCAGGCTCGTCGGGGCACAGCAAGGGCAGCAGCTGGGAGTTCCCATCTGCTGACCAGGGTGAAGGCGACACTATTTCTGGCCTGTTGGCCGAGCCATAGGAAGGGCAGACGGGCCCCAGCGGGGTTGGGAATTTCTGCAGCACCTGGGTGGGGAGCGTCTCAGGTTTTAACCACTGGACCGAGGCTGGGGCGGGGGAGTCACCAAGCCTACTGGGTCACCTCACTGTGTTTGGGACCCCCTCTGGCCCTGCGTCTATGTCCCAGGAGCACCTATAAACATAACAGAGCTTTACGGGACCCCGGAATGACGTGAACGTGGACGCTGGTTGCTGGTGGCACCTTCTCAGGGATCCTCAGCAGATCTGCTGACCCCAGGACTCGGCTGCAACCACAACCCGGCACCCGGTAATCAAAACTCAAGAGCAGAGCCACCACCCAGCTTGAGGCTGTGGGTTCTGACCGCCACATCCCAATTTAACTACCAATGGCTCAAGTCAGAGCAAAGACCAGGTTCTCTGGTTTCTTTAACTGTTCTCTCCCCAACCTGCTTTTCTCACGGCCTTACAGACGAAGGGAGCACCATCTGGTTCAGTTTTCAGGGAACCAACCACAGAAAAAGAGCCGAGAAACACATCTAAACACAAGATTGTCCCGGAAGCAACATCAACCGTGGGGCCCATGTTCAGATTAGGGGTTGGGGCGCCACGCCACCCGGGCCAGGACTCACGTCTGCACTAGGGAGGACACGCGTGCTGGGAGGCCATGTGTGCTTCCCACACCCCGTGCTGCCCACCATGTGTACGCGTTCCTTCAGGGCTCTGTGCAAACGGGGCTTCCAGAGAGGGCGGAATTGCTGTGTGCGCACATCAGGACGTGGGGGGACGGTGGGCCCTCCACGCCCAGGCTTCCTCGGGGAGGCCTTGGCAACACACCCTGACAACTCGGGTACTCCACCCTCTGCCAGCGCGTGTATCGGCCCCGCCAGGTTTGCGTTCACACATTCACAATCACTCGGGTATGCTCTGGTGCCTCTGCCAGACTCACGCCTCTTCCCCTTCTTCACTGTGTCCCTGCACCCAGCACAGCACTGGGCACAGTGGGCACTTCATAAACACCCGCTAAGGGGCCCTCTTGGCACTGTGGGCAGTGCGTCAGTCTCATAAATACCTGCTGAACAAGTGTGTTCATTAAAAATGGGCAGAGCCTATGCTGCCCTGAAAATACTCAACACTAACAGCTACATGAACGCACAGATACTTGTCTAAGGAGCTCACTGCAATCAAACAACACAGAGGATCGGTTCGATGATAATTTACGGTAAACCCTGTAGAATATTACGCAGCAGTTTAAAAGAATGAGGTAGTTCTCTATACGTCGATAAGCAAGAGATCACCAAGACTTACTGTTGATAGAATGAACTAGTTGCAGAATAATATGTAAAAATAAATAATAAAAATCATCTAAGTGATTATACAGGAAAAACAAATGGATAAAAACCAAACACTTAAGAGTGGATTTCTCAAAGATACAGGGCTACAGGAGGCATGGAGTTTCTAGGTACTGTATCCCTGCCCTGTGGGAATTCTTTATACCATGTTACAGGGTTAGTTGTGTGCAGTGGTTCAGATCCCAGCTCACTGTGTGACCAGCAGCAAGTAACTTAACCTCTCTGAGCCTCCACGTCCACACCCACAAAGCTCAGATAAAACAGTAACCATGTCCCGAGACTGTTACGAGGAATATAAGGACTGACAGGAGATATATAATGCCTAGCACAAAGTAAGTGTTCAGTAAACAGTAGCCATTATTACTGTTATCATTACATATTAGTTCTACAACCAAATATACATACGTATGTAAGTTTGTCTTTTCAAAGTCACTTGGTGACAACTACAAGGGAGAGGAACTGAGTTTTGGTGAAGGCCCCTGTGTAGCTTTGGATTCTCACTTCCAACAAGGAAAGACAAGTGTTGTCCCCCAGACTCACGTGCCTGAGGGACAACGAACAGCTTCCCCAAACCTGACTGTTTTCTCAATGCCTTCTCTGGGCTCGGCTTGTCCCAGCCAAGGCCGCACACTTCCCATTTCAACACCCCAGCCAGGGCGTGGCTGCAAGGCTTCTGTCACTTCCTGCGAGATCGTTCCTGGAGATAACTTGATAAAGCAAATTGCTCCATCCACAGGGGTTCACTGGGTGGATGGGCTGCGAGGGGCTTGGCAGAGAGGTGCAAGGTGGGGCCCCAGCTCTCCCTTGGCACTTCCTTCCCCCGGGAGGCTGGCGGGGACCTGGCTGCTGCAGCTCAGGGGACCAAGGCACAGGGGACCAAGGCACAGAGCTTACCTGCACGGTCAGGTAGAGCCCGTGAGGGCTCCCGGGGCCAGCCCAGTCCACGCTGAGGGCTCGGCACTGAGCCAGGACTGGGCGAACTGTACTTCGGGCACTGGATTCCTCGTCACCGCAGACTGGGGTGTCTCTTCCACGCCCTGTACCGGAACAGAGCAATAGGTAAGAGACTCGCAGACTGCTGGCTGAATACTGCTGGCTGTGGCCCACTGGCCAGGGCTGAGGCTGAGCTCTGCCTTCACGCTCTCCTGGCTGGCCCAGGCACGACCAGGAGGGACTCACACGCCCTCACATGCTTGCCCTACGCTTGGAGGGGAAGGCCTGGCACATGGCAGGGGCTACATTCCTTCCTTACCCAAAAGCCAACCCAAGATTCTTTTTTAGAAGGGGCCCAGGACCCCACCAGGGGCTCCCCACCCCCCACAGTGGCTTTTGGGGCTGGCACTTGCTTGACAGAGCAGCCAGCCTTCATTTAATGCCAACTGGCCTGCGCAACGCTTTGAGGAGGTACACAGGGCTGTGGCTTCATTACCCTGGTTGCCTCTAGGTGGCAATTTCTCCCCTGCCTTCATTAAGAACAAACCCATGCTGAGTGGCTCCGTCTCTGCTGTCTCCGAAGGCATATTGGAACCCAGCTAAAGCGCATCCCCTCATGTCTCCAACACACCCTGGCACAGATGCCCCTCCACCTGCCTCCACCCTCACCCCCTGCCGCAGCCTGAAGGGCCGCGTGGGGGACAGAGGCTCACAGGGGCAAACTGCAGAGGCACTAGCCTGGGATGAATCAATATCCCGAGTGCCAGCCACTGGGCCAAGTGCTTTCTGGGCCCTACAGCCCTTCTTGATCTTCAGTTTACCTGTCAGTAAAATGGGGATAACGAACCAACCTTACAGCCCTGTAGTAAGGATGAAATGACATATACAGTGCCCACACAGTGCCAGGCACCCAGAAAGTGCCCACAGTACAGGCCATTAGGACCACACTTGCAATCAGCTCCTCACAACCATCCAGGGAGAGAGAGGCACAAGGCAGGTCCCCGGCTCTCCCTCGGTGCTCCCCGACAGGCAAAGAACTGGAAGCCAGAAGCGTTAACAATGTGCCCAGGGTCACGTAGAGCCCGTATTCAAATCCCACATGCTAATCATCCCTCTGCCAGACCACCTCTCTCAGGGTGGCAATATGGGGCCTGGGGGGTGCTCAGAGGGGCCCAGGAGTAGCCGAGTCAGCTGAGATCCGACTCAGGGGCAGGCACCATCCTTGCGTCTCACACACAGGATTTCATTTGACCTCTACCTTAGGTGGATGAAAGTCTGTATGGTCTTGTAATCTTTATATACTCATTTAATAGGCCGGGCATGGTGGCTCACGCCTTGTAATCCTAGCACTTCAGGAGACTGAGGCTGGAGGACTCCTTGGAGCCAGGAGTTCCAGACCAGCCTGAGCAAGAGTGAGACCCCATCTCTACAAAAAAATAGAAAAATCAGCCGAGCGTGGTGGCGCACACCTCTAGTCCCAGCTACTTGGGAGGCTGAGGCAGGAGGATCATTTGAGCCCAGAAGTTTGAGGTTGCAGTGAGCTATGAGGTGCCACTACACTCTAGCCCGAGTGACAGAGTGCAACTCACTCTCAAAAAAAGAAAAACTTCATTTAATAGACCTATATGCGTGCACACACACATACACAAACACACAGGACTGGAAGCAACTATATAAAATGATCAGTGACTAGCTTAGGTGATTATTTTCTTTTTTATATTTTTCTGTGGTTTTTTGTTTTGCTTTGCAAGGGAAAATATTGTCTTAGTGGAAAAGCAATACTCACATTACACTTGTAATCCTTAGAACAACCCCCTGGTGTGCAGATCATCCTCTGCCCCTTTCAGACAACTGGGTCTACTTGACCCAAAAGCCCAAGCTTTTCCCAGAGGCCCCCAGGGCCATCCCCAGCCAGGCTGTGCTGTTCGGGTGTAACCAGCCCCAGGCAAGCACAGAAGCAGAGACCTCTGAAGGCATCGTTCTGGCTGCCCCTGACAGCACAAGTGTGGTGGGAGAGAGGACACAACCAGGCGTTTGCTGTGTGCCCTCTCTGGGCCTCCCTTTCCCCTTCTGTACATCAAGGGGCTTGGACCTCATGGCCCAGAGGGACTCTGCTAGCTCTGAGATGCTGGCAATCCAAGCCCCTTTCCCTGTGGGTCAGGAGTGACAGGGAGCAAACTCCTGGAGGCACCTTGCCTGGAGAGCCCTCTCCCCGACACGACAAGGGCAATCTGCCCACGCCGAGCTCAGCAAGGGTGGTGGCAGCTCCCCAGCAGGCCAGCCCCCGCCAGGAATCAGAGCAGCCACTCACTTCTTGAGTTCGCGGCACCGGGGGACATGACCCAGAAAAGGCAAGCTGGCGCTGATAGCTCCCTGGGGGTCAAACGGGACCCAGGCTCTGAGACCCCTTCCCAGCCCACCTGCTGTCGGGGGCTCTACAGAAGCACCTAAGACTGAGCACATGGCAACCCAAGCCCCACCAGCCACGCTCCGAGCAACCTCGGTCAGCTCCTCACTCCGTCCAGGGGCCAGCCCAGGCGGGATCAAGTGTCAGTGGCAGCGCAGACACGCCAGGCAGCCACTTCACCTACCTTGTTTACCAGCCTGGGGCAGAGACAGGCGAGCCCATGAGCTCGGCCAAGGACCGGCAGCAGCCCAGGGCTCCGATCGGCCGGGCCAGAGGAGCGCAGCCGTCCCCCTGCTCTCTGGCCTGTGTTAAAGTTTAACCCAGCGTCCGAGAGGCGTCCTGGCAGACGCGGCGCAGGGAAGGAGCACCCGGCGGGACTGACGCCCGACTCCACGCCTGCCCCGGCTCTGGGGCTGCCGGTTACCCTGTAATTACCTGACAGCTCTGACTGGGTTTAGGAACCGGTGAGAAACCTCAGTCTCATCTCTGGTATCTGGAGGAAGGAAGGGAAAGAGGCATTTTAAAAATGCGGACTCACCAGTTCTCAACCTCCCCGGGCCGGTGTGTGGGAAAGGGCGGGCGGCAGGGCTGGCTGGGGCTGGGGCGGGGCGAGCCATCCCTGGCGCGGGCTCCCTGGCCCGGCCCACTCTCCACAGGCCCCGCAGCGAGGGCGTGGCTCTCAGGTTCCACGTCCTGCGAGAGGGGACCATGGCCCGGGGCTCAGCAGCCTCCTCCGGGCGCCAGGCAGCCTGTGGAAAGAACAAGGGGAGACCAGCTTGAGGACATGACTGGCACCTCCGGGCAGAGTCGGCCATCTGGAAGGACACCCGCTACCCAAGGCTGCAGACCCAGCTGCGGTGGCTCCCAAGGACCCCTGGGTTCACAGGATGAGATGGGGCCTGTACCCATTGGATGGGGTCTGTTACAAAACAGGGAGGCCCGGAAGTGGGCAAGGAGCCTGGCAGGTGTGTTTGCGGCGCCCTGTGGAGACCCCACACCTGAGCCTGTCCTCCCTGAGCCTGGCAGCATGAAGACACGCTGGGTCACAGCCCCTCAGGGAGGAAGCACCAGGGGTCGGCAGCATCTCGGTAAGTCCAATCCTTTTTCTTCCAGACATCTTATTTTCTAACTGCACCTAACCACGTGCTGAACCCTGAGGCTTCAGGCTCCTCTACCCAAGCCCGTCCGCCGAGCAGCGAAGGCCCTGAATACTAACATTTCACTGAGGGAGGGACACAGCAAGTCTTCTTAAAGTCAGCCCATTCACAGACTCCACTGGCCTTCACTCTGTGCCTAGGAGGTGCCACGCACTGTGCTAGGTGTTGAGATGCAAAGATTCATCCAGTCTTCACTTAATAATTACGTATAAATACCTACTATATGCCAGGCATCTTCCAGGGGACCTCTTTGATCAGGAGAGATGTGGCCTCAAAGCTCCTGGTCAGCCGGGCGCAGTGGCTCACGCCTGTAATCCTAGCACTCTGGGAGGCCGAGGTGGGCGGATCGCTCAAAGGTCAGGAGTTCGAAACCAGCCTGAGCAAGAGCGAGACCCTGTCTCTACTAAAAATAGAAAGAAATTAATTGGCCAACTAAAAATATATAGAAAAAATTAGCCGGGCATGGTGGCGCATGCTTGTAGTCCCAGCCACTTGGGAGGCTGAGGCAGAAGGATCGCTTGAGCCCAGGAGTTTGAGGTTGCTGTGAGCTAGGCGGACGCCACGGCACTCACTCTAGCCCGGGCAACAGAGTGAGATTCGGTCTCAAAAAAAAAAAAAAAAGGAGGCTAAGGCAGGAGGATTGCTTCAGACCAGAGTTTGACACCAGTCTGGGCAACATAGTGAGATCCTCATCTCTACAAAAAATATTAATTCAAAAATTAGCCAGGTGTAATGGTGCACACCTGTAGTCCCAGCCACTGGGGAGGATGAGGCAGGAGGATCACTTGTGCTTCAGAGGTCAAGCTGCAACGAGCTGTGACTGCACCACTGCACTCCAGCTAGGCAACAGAGTGAGACTCTGTCTCAAAAACAAATAAACAAAATATATATGTTAATTATAAATAGAATTATTTAAAATATATATTTTTGAGTCTCAAAATTATAATTATATTAACTATAATTATAATGTATTATAATTCTAAATCTGTAATTAATCATACAAATTATAATTGATTACATATTATAAATTAAAATTAATATACAACAGTGGTCCCATAAGGTTATAATGGAGCTGAAAACTTCCTATCTCCTAGTGAGGTAGTACCACAATGATACACAAACATCATTACCAATGTGTTAAAATTGCCTACAGTATTCAGTACAGTAACACACTGCTCAGGTTTGTAGCCTAGGAGCAATAGGCTATACCATATAGCCTAGGTGTGTAGAAGGCTATATCATCTAAGTTTGTGTAAATATATTCTATGATGTTGGCAAGATGAAATCGCCTAACGATGCATTTCTCAGAATGTATCCGTGTTATTAAGCAATGCATGACTATATACATAGGGTTTGGTACTATCCTCGGTTTCAGGCAGCCACTAGAGGGTCTTGGAACATATCCTCATTGGATAAGGGAAGACTATTGTATACTAGAAACAGAATAGTCCAATTCCAGCTCTAAGCAGTTTCAACTAACAAGTAGCAGATTTTCCTGAACCTATTAAAAAGTAGTCAAGTGCTAACAGGTTAATGAACAACCAGTGTGTGTGGGAGCGTAAATTCAGCCCATTAATAGCTACAGCTGAAAATGGCATCTGGGGAAAAAAATGGGTCAATAATAATATGAAAATAGGTTAAAATACAAACTTTATATTCAAGAATTCTGATAACTTGTAGTCATATCCTGCACACAAAATGGCATAAAATGAATAAATTCAAAAATTCAATTTATCATTTTTCCTCCTTCAATTTAATTTGCTTCCTTTTCCTCTCCCCATCCTACACACCAATCAGTTTTAGGATTACAGTCCTTTTACCTGTATTCTCAAAATTACTTTGTTAAAAAGGTAACTGTGCTTCAATACCAGAAGTAAATTAAAGTCATTCATTTGGAAAATGCCATTTCATTTCAGTTTCTGCTTTAGATGTTTCACTATAACATCTAGAAAGAGAGAGAGAAACTCAGCAAAAATCACTGACCAGTCAAAATAAAATTCTAAGATTTGTTGGTTAATTCATGTATTCATATTTAGTAAGAGTGTGTACATATATAAAATATAAAGTTTTATATTTTTAAATATATAAAATATTCAAAACACATCACAAACCTAAAATGAATAAAATTAGTTTATTCATTTGGGCACAAATATAAACAACTGGGAAAATATGTACTTAAATGGGGCATTTTCATGATTCTTCACAAAAAAAATAAAATTGCTAGTAATTTTGAATTTTAAAAAGGATTAAATTCCTAAATTATCCAGACAGGAACCATTCTTATATTCATACCTCTTTGCTCAACTTCAAACTCCCAAGCATAAGCCCTACTGTACTCCATTTAAAATTTTCAGAAATTACTTTAAAGGAACATTTTAAAGAAATCAATAACTGAATAGCATACTAGATTAGCACAGTTAATTCAGCTTTAGGTGAATTAGCTTTATGAATTCATCACACATTATGCTGGAATTAAGACACACAGTACTGTTGAGAAGACACTTAAGATAATTTTACCACAAGTACCTTAGTAAATATCTAACACTGAGGCTGACAAAGAGGTAACCTATCGCAATGTATGAAATTATTGACAACTAAAATTTATTTGTATAAATGACATATTCTTTAGAAAAGATAGAACCATAGAATTTCAAAAATTTTAAGTAATAAATTAACCTTTTATATTTTAATAGCTGAAGACTTTCAGAATTTTGTAATATTGATCAAACATATTTGCCTGTAAAGGATATATCTACATGCCTTAGTTCTACACCAAAGTATTAATATCATCTTATCCTTTTAACTAGAATGTGTTTTTAAGAAGGCTGAAATGAGGGGAATGATCAAAAGATGATAAAACTATCAACTTCCTAAGTATTAATGCCCCTTAAAACTTTACATTAGTAACATAAAAAACAAAAACAATTCTGCTTTAATCTTAATCCTATAATTCATAATCCTACAAACTAGTTAAGATTTGTGATCTCCAGATTTTGAAATGATCACAAGCTTATAGATCCTATAATAATTTTGGCCAAAAAAATAATCCATGACAACTAAGTTCCACATATCATCCATAGGAAAATAATTATCCTTTTTGTTTTTAGGATTAAAGCACATAAAGCAGAGCAGGAAAATAATATATAAAAACATTAATATAGCATATTTTTACAGTCTTCTCTTTTTTGTAGTAAGCATAACAAACTATAATTTTATTATCTGAAAAAACTGCTTTCAATTTTTGAAAAATTTTCTATTAAAAATATATATATATTTTTTGAGACAGAGTCTCACTCTACTGCCCGGGCTAGAGTGCTGTGGCATCACCCTAGTTCATAGCAACCTCAAACTCCTGGGCACAAATGATCCTCCTGCCTCAGCCTCCCAAGTAGCTGGGACTACAGGCATGCACTACCATGCCTGGCTAATTTTTTATATATATATTTAGTTGTCCAGCTAATTTCTTTCTATTTTTTTAGTAGAGATGAGGGTCTCACTCTTGCTCAGGCTGGTCTCGAACTTCTGAGCTCAAGCAATCCTCCCACCTTGGCCTCTCAGAGTGCTAGGATTACAGGTGTGAGCCACCGCGCCTGGCCTATTAAAAATATCTTGAGGATCCAAAAAGAATGACTTATCCTGAAAAAATCAACTTCAAATAAATATTCAACTTTTCCTTAAAATACTGAGAACAAGTCAGAGATTCACATTTAAATAATGTTTAAAGGCACTAGCATGATATAAAAAATTATTTCATAGAAATTTCATAATAACCTTGTTAAATAAAGACAAAATGAGGATAAAAGGATAAAAAGAAATACAACAAAATGTAAAAATGATAATTATAGGTTTCCTAACTACAAATTCTACACGTTTCCCCCACTACACGGTTTTCTACTGCAAATCAAACACAACAGGAAGTAATTTTTCCATTGTAGCCAGCCTGGAACCAACTATATCTAAAGCTTTTCCACTTCATCTTCATCCTCAGAATAAGAAAACTGAGCCTTAAAAACCAGACACCCTAGATAGTACAATCTTTATAAAGAGATGGCTAGTGGTATAAGCTGCTCTTGCCCTAGCACAAATTCCTGTTTTCAGGCCCAAAGAAATTTTGGCACTGTTTTTCTTCCTACAATCAAAAAAAATCAAGAAACTACCCAAAGTAAAATGGCCACAAACATAGAATGACAAAAAGATCAACATCTGATATTTATTCTGCTTTATTTAAAATACATTTTCCACTTTTTCTTTGGCTCTAATGATCTTAGAACAGTTTTCATGGAAGACAATTTTTCCATGGACCAGAGAGGAGGGGGGGGTGGTTTGGGGATGATTCAAGTATATTAAATGTATTGTGTACATTCTTTCAATTATTATTACATTGTAATATATAATGAAATATTTATACAACTCACCATAGGGACCCCTGTTTTAGAATGAAAGTATGTTTTTAACCCCTTCCAAAACAAAAATGATACTTAGAAACTATATTCTAACAATCATAATACCAATTTATATGGTTTATGCTAGGCATAATTTTCAGCACTTAACTCATTTAATTCTCACAATCTAAGATGGAGGCTCAATTATCAACTGCATTTTACAGATGAGGAAACTGAGGCACACAGAGGTCAATTAATTTACCTAAGCTGTCACACAGCAAATGAACAAAAGAGTCAGAATATGAACTCAGGCAGTCTTGCTCCAAGGTCCACATTCTTAACAACTACACACACTGCCCTCTCGATGTTAACATATCATCATGGGAGAGAATGTGGTGAATAAACAGGTAGAAGAAAGTTTTTTTCAAATTGCCTTAGTATTACTATTTTTACGTTTTGTATGACCAGAGCACAAAAATACTGCTGTTGAACAAAAACACCAGCCCCACAAAGTGAGATGTTAAGTGTTCCTACATGGTTGGGCTTTAGATCTTGGAAATGGAGCTGCTCTAAAGCAAAGAACAGGGTCCCCTAATATAACTTCTACGTGACCCTCATTTCAATGAAGAGACTGAATGGGGCGATAAAGAGCAATTACCTAAGCATATTTTAGAGAACTCACCATTGAGGCAATGAGAGACTCAATGTCTTTTCATCCATTGCCCAAAGGCAGCCATTTATAAAATATGTTCAGCAAAACTAAAAAATGATTACATGGGACAAGCCTTCTTATCCTGAACAACCAAACTGTCAAGCTAAGGGAGTAAAAAAGACAGAAAAAGATAAACAACACAACCTGAAATTTATATAACACCAAATTTAAAACATGATTTGGTTTAAACCACCTTCAGAACTTATTTTCAACTATGCTAAGACAAAGTAACTGTGAATGACAATTTTCCATTATTTACAAATTGAAATTGAACTGAGTGAGTTTATTTTAACAATATAAAGAAATAAAACACCTCTATTCGAAAAATCCTAAACTTTGACTAATGCAGTTTTTATTTTTATTTTACTTTATTTTTTTTAATTAGCCAAAATTTAAACCCAGGTGCTAATGCAGTTTTTAAATAACATTATAAATAATCAAACCTAAAATTATTAGGAGACCACTTTGTTGTACACGATAGCCAATTTACCTTGAAACAAGATCTGTCAATTTACTGACTCACTGATTCATTCTCAATACTCGTTTTTAGTCACCTGGTGCTCAGCACTCATTAAAATCTGTACTAAGAAGACCTACAAATGCCAAAGTAAAGAGTTCTTTAGATGCCTGGGGTAGAAGACAAAATATACAGAGAAGGAATAAGGGAAAACAAAGTTGTAAGAAACTTACATTTCAAGAAAAATAACTTCCTGCTGTTTAGGAAAAAAAAAAAGAGGCCTTCTCTTTTTTAATTCCTGGGTTTGGAATTCAACAGCCTTAACCTGAAGACTCAAAGTGATGTGAATCATCCTGAGGTAAACTTCTGCAACCTCAAGTTTCTATTCAACCTTAGCTAAATACAAAAATTAGGGATATTTCTTTTTACTCTGTCTATTCCTAACTATTTTAACTGCTAAAACAGCTGTACCCTGTTATTTTTATCAAATTTTATCCTTTGAGTTTCTGAGCTGAGGCTTTATCTACATTTAAAGATTTTAGTAATCAAAATGTGATGTGCTTATGTTAGTATATAGTGCATCCACAACTGGATGGCTAAAATGGTATTTTTCTCATAGGACACACCATCCAGTTCCTTTATGAAGTGCTATAAATCCATGATCTCTGAAATATGCAGTTAATGGACAAGTTAGATGAACAATGTGCTTCTAAAAAGTAGGAAAAGGGGTGGGTCCTACTCTGAGAAGGATACTCCATGTAATGCTCTTTGTTCCAAAACTAGACAGTAGTAAATATTCAAATAGTTCTACATAGAAGAGGGCCTAGAATCTTTTTTTCACCAACTTCTCTGTAATTTGGCATTTCCAAATGGAGGACTCTCTTTTCTAGGCAATATAATATATTCCAATCTAAAATGATTTTTCCAAAAGAATTTATCTCTCATAGTCCACTTTTTCCATTTCATTTCACTCATACAATAAAAGACTGCTAAATTTTACTTTTATTTTTTATTTTTTTCTATTTGTTTGTTTGTTTATTTTTTGAGACAGGGTCTTGCTCTGTTGTCCAAGCTAGAGTGCAGTGGCTCCATCATAGCTCACTGCAACCTCAAACTCTTGGGCTCAAGAGATCCTCCTGCCTCAACCTCACAAGTAGCTGGGACTAAAGGTGTGTGCCACTACATCCAGCTAATTTTTCTATTTTTTGTAGAGATGGGGATCTCACTATGTTGCTCAGGCTGGTCTCAAACTCTGGCCTCCAGCGATCCTCCCACGTCAGCCTCCCAAAGTGCCAGATTACAGGCATGAGCCACCGTGTCTGGCCTCGTTTCTAAATATATTTGTTTGGAAGACCTAAAACACAGTTTGCTTCCATGCTGATTGATAGCTGACGTTTCTGATAAGTGGCCTAGCAAGTTGAAGAAGTACTTCCTAGTATAGACAAATAAGAAAACAGCACACGTCTAAATTTAAAGGGAAATGCACTTTTAGGTTTACGTAAAAATCAGTAAACAATTACATGTAGCGAGAACACAATTATTCACTAGCTATCTTTCTGGCTCTAGGTTACCTTTCTATTTGTAGGATTAGCAATCATCTGTCTTTTGAAGCTTGCTACCCTAAACTGACCATCATAATTCCACCAAATGAGTATAGGCAACCCTGATTAGAGATTAGAGACTTCATCTTAAGTATTCTTAGGAGTAAGCTGGTTTCTAAATTAAGGGGAAATATTAAGCTTATAGGCCAGTCAGGTTATCCATCAGGAAATTATTACTTGGTAAAAAGCACAAGGCATTTTATAAGAATTACTGTAAACTACCAAAGTGCCTAATTTAAACTTAACAGTTTATTTATTCATAAAATCTATTTGTGCACAGCTAATATGCATTTTACCAGTAAACAAACTGGTAAATAGGTTAAGATTAATTTAACTTTAATAAACAGTCACATTTCTATTCTCTCATTTATTCTCAAACTTAAAACTTCAGCTGTGGCAATAACCTAAGAAAATATTATTCTTTTAAAAAGACAGTTTTTTAGTAGTTGAGGAACATAAGTGAAATTAAAGAAAAATAAATTAAGCACTTTAATGTTTACACAAAACAAGTACTAAACTACCTAACAGTGCCTCTTAACCAGGCCCTCTGATGAATATAATTATACCTAGATTTAATCTAGCAGTTATCCAGGGTCCTTATTAACCGCTACCAACCAATGTCTAATTAATAATACAAATACAAAGAGAACACCTTCTTGAGACTTAGTAGGGTTTCTAGTTTCCATAACTACAGAAGTATATCTCACTTCACTAATGCAGCTTTTCTTCTTCCTGGCTCACTGCCACAATTCTGTGACATTTATAGGAAAACTGCAATCCTCTTGCTACTATTAAATATAAACATTTGCTTTTCAGAAATCAACAAAATGAATCAACCATATGTATTAACAGTCAAAAAATTTTCCAATCTAAACGAGGTTAATATGTTTACTTCATGAATTTTCACAAAGGCATTTGTAGTCTGGTCTGCCTTGTCAAAATTTAGTTTTTGAGTACCAAAAATGTAACACAGTTAGTAATATTTAGGTCATCCCATTTACATTTAAAGCTACAGATTTTGGGTCCCATATAGAAAGTAATAGAAATTCACACTCTATGAAAACAGAAGAAAAAACCCCATAAATGACAGACAACTAAAATATTATACTCTGTTAAATGCAAAAATGAAAACAATCTTTCTACATGCCATCACATAATTACCTGTCTCATTAACTTTACAAATAAAAGTTGGTATATCTCACTCTTAAAATTAGAGGTTTTTTTGTAGGAATAATTTTTTAAATTGTAGTAAAATATACATAAAATTTACCATTTTAACCATTTTTAAGTGCACAATTCATTAGCATTAAAAACATGCAGAATGTTGTGCTATCATTACCATTATTCATTTCCAGAACTTTTTCATTACCCCAAACAGAAACTCTATACCCATTAAACTACAGCTCCCCTCCCCACAGTCCCTGGTAATCCATATTCTCTTTTCTAGCTCTATGCATATCTCTATAAATGGAATCATACAATATTTGTCCTTTTCTGGCTTTGCATAAGTTTTCAAGGTTCATCCATGTGGCATATATCAGAATTTCAATCCTTTTTTTTTTTTCTTTTTTTTGAGACAGTCTCACTCTGTCATCCTGGCTAGAGTGCAGTGGTGTCTCTGTAGCACACTGTAACCTCAAACTCCTGGGCTCAAGGGATCCTCCTCCCTCAGCCTCCCGAGTAGCTGGGACTATAGACAAGCACCACCACACCGGGCTAATTTTTTCTGTTTTTAGTAGAGACAGGATCTTGCTCTTGCTCAGACTGGTCTTGAACTCCCGGCTTCAAGTGATCCTCCTGCCCCAGCTTCCAAGAGTGTTAGAATTACAGGCATGAGCAACAGCACCCAGCCTCAATCCCTTCTCTTCTCCTTTTTCTCTTTCTTTTTTTTTTTTTTTTTTGAGACAAGGTCTGACTCTGTCACCCAGGCTGGAGAGCAATAGCTCAATCATAGCTCAATGTAACTTCCAACTCCTGGGCTCAAGTGATCTTCTTGCCTCAGCATCCCAAGTAGTTGGGACTGCACATGCACACCACCACACCTGACAGATTTTCTTTTTTACACAGAGACGGGTCTACGTTGCTCAGGCTGGTCTCGAACTCCTGGCCTCAAGCAGTCCTCCTACCTCAACAACCCAAGGTGCTGGGATCATAGGTGTGAACCACCACATCCAGCCTCATTCCTTTTTAAGGGTGAATAATATTTCATTATACATGTATGTATTTTGTTTATCCATTAATCTGATCATGAACACTTGGGTTGTTTCCATCTTTTGGCTATTGTAAATAATGCTGCTAAAAACATTAGTGCACAAGTATCTGTTAGAGTCCCTGCTTTCAATTCTTTAGGATGTAGACCTATGAGTGGAATTGTTGACTCATATGATAAATCTCTGTTTAACCTTTTTTGAGGAACCGACTGTTTTTCACAGCAGCTGTATCATTTACATCCCCACTATCAATACATAAAGAAAGCTGCTTTTACTAGAGACAATTATATGCAATAAAAAATGAAGTATATAAATTCTATTGTTTTGAAAGCAACTGTCTGTTTAAACTCTTCCTATACATTTAATGTATGGGCACGTATATATATGTGTGTGTGAGTATTCACATACAACTTTATTGAGATATAATTCATATTATCATACAGGTCAACTATTTAAAGTATATCATTCAATGGCTTTCAGAATAGTCAGAGTTGTATGGCCATCACCACAACAAATTTTAGAACATTACCCCAAAAAGAATCCTATACCCTTTAACTATCATCCTCCTACTCTCCATTCTCACCCCCTAGGAACCACTAATCTACTCTCCGCCTCTATAGATTTGCCTATTTTGTATATTTCATATAAATAGTATTATACAACATGTGGTCTTTTGTGATTCACATGTTTTCAAGGTCCATACATGTTGTAGCATGTATCAGTACTTCATTCTTTTTCATGGCCAAATTAATATTCCATTGTACAGACAGTCCACATTTTGTTTATCCATCCATTTCTCAGTTGATATGGGATGTTTCCACATTTTGGCTTTTATGAATAATGCTGCTATGAATATTCACATACAAGTTTTTGTGTAGATATATGTTTTCATTTCTCTTGGGTACATATCTACAAGTGGAATTCCTGGATAATACAGTAACTCTTTGTTTAACTTTTTGAGGAACTACCAGATTCTCTTCCAAAGTGGCTGCACCATCTTACATTCCCACTAGCAGTATAGGTGATTTCTCCATTCTCTCACCAACGCTTGTTATTATCCATTTGATTACAGTCATCCTACCATTTACAGGTGTGAAATGGTATCTCATGTGGTTTTGATTTGCATTTCCCTAATGATTAACGATGCTGAACATCTTTTCTCATGTGCATATTGGTATTTGATTTTTTTACTGTTTAAATGCTTTTCTATTAAAACATTTAAGCCGGGCTTGGTGGCTCACGCCTGTAATCCTAGCACTCTGGGAGGCTGAGGTGGGTGGATCATTTGAGCTCAGGAGTTTGAGACCAGCCTGAGCAAGAGCGAGACCCCATCTCTACTAAAAATAGAAAAAGAAATTAATTGGCCAACTTAAAATATATAGAAAAAATAAGCTAGGCATGGTGGCGCATGCCTGTAGTCCCAGCTACTCGGGAGGCTGAGGCAGAAGAATTGCTTGAGCCCAGGAGTTTGAGGTTGCTGTGAGCTAGGCTGACACCACGGCACTCTAGCCCGGGCAACAGAATGAGACTCTGTCTCAAAAAAAAAAAAAAAAAAAAATTTGCATGTTTAACAATATTTATGAAAAATGTTGAAGTCAACATGTTCTTAATTAAATATAAGTTAAACAAATATGTTTAATAGAACAAGCAGTATGTTGCTGCCATTAAATCTATAAAATCAGTGGTTTTAATCAATAAAATATAGTAGTCAAATACATTCTTATTGTGTTTAGTCATCTAAATGCTTCTCTCATTTAAATGACATATTTTTATTTAAAAAGGATCAGTTCCTATGCTCAAGAATGTCAATCATAGGCCAAGCATGGTGGCTCACACCTGTAATCCTCCAACAGGTAATTGACCAACTAAAAATATAGAAAAAATGAGCCAGGCATGGTGGTGCAGGCCTGTAGTCCCAGCTACTCGGGAGGCTGAGGCAGGAGGATCGCTTGAGCCCAGGAGTTTGAGGTTGCTGTGAGCTAGGCTGACGCCACGGCACTCTAGCCTGGGCAACAGAGCGAGATTCTGCCTCAAACAAACAAAAAAAAAAGAATGTCAATCATAGGACTAAAATGACCTAAGAAATCTCTTCTGGACTTAAGAATCTCATGACTAAAGGACATAATTAAATTAATAACAGAAAAGGAAAGTTTTAAAAGTATCCTTAACTTTTAACAAAGTTGTTAAAAAAGCAGTGGTATTATACTGATGAAATCAATAATACAAGTATATACAGTAGTCCTGAATCAGTATTTTAGATGCTTCTATGCTTCTGGAACTCTGAAGAAATTAAAGGTTAAAATAATTTCTATGCAGCGTTTCTGCACATTAAAGATACATAATTTTTTAAAAATATCAATCTATAAATAATATTGCTAAGTTCTACTTCCCACTGATGTATTTAAAAGGTGAAGTTCACTCCTGCAGTATGACACAGTTAAAAACTATAAGATTTATTTAATAGTTGTTGGGGGGAAGTTGACAGGTGTGATCCTCACACACACCCACCCCACTTAACTCTACTAAAGTTCCAGGGAAAGCATGCCAAGTAAAAGACTTGACAAAGCTAGGTTATTATGTATGCTGAGGTTGTATAAAAACCTCTAGTTCTAGTTCTACAGTTACCTCACATTAACTGGTTACAATCTGTTCTCTGTGGCACAGACTTTAAAAACTCTTTTTTATGAAGTCCCATCCAAAAAATAATCTTTCCAAACACAGAGGGAAAAAAATCCTGCTGGGAAAAATTGTATTTGCTGACAAAGGTACCAGACATCTTCTATGCCAAAAAGTAAGGTCATATTGCTACCTTTCTCAGCTATCCATGATAGTCCTATTATCTATTAATTTAACTAACCATATAGAGTTTATTTTTTTTTTCAGTTTGTAACATGTTAGAGATACAAAGTCCCCTAACAGAACTTCTGCTCACTATATTACGCAGTTGTAAATTTTGCCCTAAAGCTGCCTCTTTCAAGCTTCAAGAGAACTTCTGGATTCCAGTATTCTGGATGTAGTGAACAAATCCACCCCAATTTTCATCTTATTTATCTAAGTTCTTGTCTTTACAGATTAAATAGTTCCAATTCTTTAAAGGCCAAAGGCCTAGTTCTCCATTTGTAGTATTTTTTTTTCTTTTTTTTTCTTTTTTAGAGACAGGGTTTCACCCTGCTACCCGACCAGAGTGCAGTGGTGTCATCATAGCTCACTGCAACCTCAAACTCCTGGACTCTAGCGATCCTCCTGCCTCAGCCTCCCAAGTAGCTGGGACTACAGGTACATGCCACCACATCCACCTAATTTTTCTATTTCTTGTAGAAACAGGCTCTCACTCTTGCTCAGGCAGGCCTCCAACTCCTGGGCTCAAGTGATCCTCCCATCTAAGCCTCCCAAAGTGCGAGGACTGCAGGTGAGCCACTGTGCCTGGTTTGTTTGTATTAATAGTAATTTTAATGCAATTATTATTCCAACTAAAGCTTGCTACCTGTTTGCATATAACTAGAGTACAATCTTCTCAGGCTTCTAATACCTTTTCTTCCTTCTTTTCATTTATTTCTTCATTCACTCAATAAATATCAAGATCCTTTCAGATGCAAAGCACTTGTGCCAGGTATTATGAGAATGCAAACTATAGTCACTGTCCTTAAGAAGCTTACCATCCAGTACAACTTTATAAACAAAACTGGACTTTTGTTCTTTACAGATCGTATTATGACCTTGGTTTCTTTCCTTGAACACATGCATAATCTAGTATGTAAATATGAAAGCTCTGTTTCTTCTCTGCTTCCTTACTATTTCTTTCTTTCTTTGTCTTTCTCTTTATTTCCTTTTCTTTCTTTCTTTTTTTTTTTTTGGAGACAGAGTCTCGCTCTGTCGACCAGGCTAGAGTGCCATAGCGTCAGCCTAGCTCACAGCAACCTTAAACTCCTGGGCTTAAGCAATCCTCCTGCCTCAGCCTCCCAAGTAGCTGGACTACAGGCATGCACCACTATGCCCGGCTAATTTTTTCTATATATAATTTTAGTTGTCCAGATAATTTCTTTCTATTTTTAGTAGAGATGGGGTCTCGCTCTTGTTCAGGCTGATCTCAAACTCCTGACCTTGAGTGATCCTCCCACCTCAGCCTCCCAGAGTGCTAGGATTACAGGTGTGAGCCACCGTGCCTGGCCTTCTTTCTTTTCTTTTAAAAAAAAATTTTAAAAAACAACCTCTGAGTGATCTAATCAATTTCAAAGGTATTAATTTTTAACTTTGTAAACCCCAGATATTATCTCCATCCAGAATCCTATGGAGAACTACCAAGATGCTTTTCTGATTTGGATGCCTTATAGATCTTATCTATTAAACCCAATTCAATCCTTAAAAAAAAAATACCAAGCTCTATTAAATTTTGACAGACTTTTCCTCAAATTATTTCTGTAAATAAAAACAATGATTGAGGCTGGGCACAGTGTCTTACGCCTATAATCTTAGCACTTTGGGAGGCGGATACAGGAGGACTGCTTGAGGCCAGGAGTTTGAGACCAGCCTGAGCAACATGGTAAGATCCCTCCACTACAAAAAAAAATAAAAATTGACTAGGCATGGTGGCACACACCTATAGTCCCAGCTACTAGGAAGGCTGAGGCAGAAGGGTCACTTGAGCCCAGGAGTTTGAGGTTGCAGTGAGCTATGAAGATCCTGTCTCAAAAAAAATAAAAACAAACAGAAGATTGAAAAAGAATGAAAGGAATAAATTCTTTTAAAGTACATAATTTACACTCTGAAAACCACAAGATATTGTTGAAAGAAATTAAAGAAGACCCAAAAAATGGAAAGACATCTCATGTTCATGGACAGAAAGATTTAATATTATTTAGATGTCAATAATCCTCAAATTGGCCTGTAGATGCAACACAATTCCTATTAAAATCACAGCTTACTTCTTGGCAGAAATTAAGAAGTTGTTCCTTAAATTTTACACAGAATTTCAAGGGATGCTACACAGTCAAAACAATCCTATAAAAAAAAAAAAAAAAAAAAAAAAGTTGGGCCGGGCGCTGTGGCTCACGCCTGTAATCCTAGCACTCTGGGAGGCTGAGGCGGGTGGATTGCTCAAGGTCAGGAGTTCAAAACCAGCCTGAGCAAGAGTGAGACCCCGTCTCTACTAATAATAGAAACAAATTGATTGGCCAACTAAATATATATAGAAAAAAAAAAATTAGCCGGGCATGGTGGCGCATGCCTGTAGTCCCAGCTACTCGGGAGGCTGAGGCAGGAGGATCGCTTCAGCCCAGGAGTTTGAGGTTGCTGTGAGCTAGGCTGATGCCACGGCACTCACTCTAGCCCGGGCAGCAGAGTGAGACTCTGTCTCAAAAAAAAAAAAAAAAAAAAGAATATTATTCAGCCATAAAAAAGAATGAAATTCTAGCATTTGTAACGACATGGATGAACCCGGAGGGCATTACGCTAAGTGAAACAAGCCAGACACAGGAAGACAAACAGCACATGATCTCATTCATATGTGGAATCTAAAAAAGTTGATCTCATAGAAGTAGAGAGTGGAATAATGGTTATTAGAAGCTTGGGAGGAGGGTGGGGAGCAGGGATAGGGAAAAGCTGGTCTGTAGGTCCAAAGTGGTATTTGGGAGAAATAATTCTGGTATTCCAGTCATAATAGGATGACTATAGTTAACAACATTGTTTTATATGTTTCAGAATAACTAGAAGAGAGGATTTGAATGTACTCACCACAAAGAAATGATAAATGTTTGAGGTGATGGATTTGCTAATTGCCCTGATTTTATCATTACACATAGTAGATACGTATCAAAACATCCCATTGTACTTCATAAATATGTGTACTTATTACATATCAATTAGAAAAACTAAAAGAAAAAGAAAATGCACTCTTGAATTTTTCTGAAAAATAATTTTATCCATGAGTTGCCTTACCTTGCAGAGATTTTAACCATATGAAGAAAGTAAATCTTTCAGTTCAGGGTCTTGAAGTTACCGTTACAGATGCAACTGAAAAATTAAAAACTTTCTTGCCTTAGTTGCTGATATGGAAGAAAAAAGTAGAGGCCGACATCCTTCTAAACTTTAAAGTATTGGAGGAGTTGCTTTTCCAAGATGGACTTGAGATACAAAATTCTCTGTCAATTTCTTTGAAAAGATAAATCATGAAACACCTGGAAACTCTTCAAAAGTCTTTTAAACTTTATCTCTATCTTCTTGCACTGAAGTTGAATTATGGATCTACAGTACATTTCTCTCTGATATAAACTATATTGAAAATGTGGACTGAGCCAGAGGAACATGTTGAACTTAGGACAAAAGACTGACTACAAAAAAAACAAAAAAAACAAACAAAAAAAACCCCTTACAATTAGGAGTTTAACTAAAACAGCCTTGAAAAATTTTGATGTTCCTTGAGAGAAGTCTATCTTGAGCTTGTCAAATGATCTGTGGTGACTTTAGTTCCAGTTGTAACATTATGTCTTTGTGAATAGGAATTTTTTAACGTTTGTAATCATCAAAACAAAAAGTCTCAATTGGATGCCAAATTTGACATGTGTGTCGCCATCTAAGGATCACTCCAGAGTTCACTGTTCTTATTCAAGCTAAACACCATTAACATATCTCTTAAAAAATAAAGTTTAACCTCAACTGCCTATATTATCTTGGTATTTAATGTGTTAATAAAGAAGCACATAATGGCCATATCACAAATATATAATGATATATATATATATCACACATATAAATTCTAATATATACAACTAAATATGTATGCACAAATATAAAACTATATTTCAATACAATATGATTGGCTTTCTTTGTATGTCTAATATAGTTCTTGTATTTAAAAATATTAATCTGAAAATGTGTCTATACACATCATTAGATTGACTAAGAGGACGATGCGACGTGACAACGTTCTGAAGACCTGTTCTAAATGCCATGCCAACCGAAGTTGTGCCCACTTGGAAGGAGCCAGCCAGGGAATAAACATGCTACTGAATTCGCCTACTCTGTGATCCCTTGCTGAAGTTCCTTATCCTTTGGACCCTCCAAAAGCTAGGGTAGAAGGGGAGGTTTGGTACCTTCACAGAGGTCCACCTTCAAGGGCAGGCAGCAGGTAAAGAAGAGGGAACGGTGACTCTGGAGGGGCCAATGGAAGGCACACTCAGGTTTTCTCTTCTCTTTCACCCAAGGCTGTGTTCCTTCACCATACATTTTATTTCTGTGTTACAATAACTGTATTCTAATGATTTCAGTTCGGTTCTGCTCAGCAAACATTTTTGAGCACCTACTGAAATCCATAATTATATTGGTTAATACTTGAAAAGTGGACATCAGCATCTCTACTTTTTAGAGAAAATAAACTTTGCATATCAACCTTCTTTCTCATCAAATCACACAGGCAAGGAGATGAAAGATTCTGAACAACGCGAGAGAGATAAAATGGGTCTGGGAATGTTTGTCCACAAGTTCGTTAGCTGTTGTTTGGTGATGCAACAGGCTGGTGACAACTTTATGTGTGTACTACAGTCTATCGTAAGGAATGGAAGTTCAAATTTAAATATGTATAGTGAATACTACAGGCCTGTAAATAACATCAGACCCATTTATAGGAAAATTTACCAGGCTAAGATCATCAGCATCAGTTTTTCTAGGGCTTAGAGTTTTCTGGACTGTCTATATCCCCATGTGTGTACCTATGAAAGTTGTATTCACATGCAATATGCATCATTGAGGCTTCTGTAAAACCCTGCCACTGCCTTAATTTGGGACTTCACAGTCATCTTTTTCTTTTTCAATAGCCTCCAAACTATAGCCATACCTCTCCTTTCTTTGTCTCCAATAATATGTGTCATAGAAGAGGTAGATAGTAGGATTGAGGTGCTAAAATCCTATTCTAAATTCCTATAATTCAATTTCTTTTTTGCTGAGGGAAATTCTGTTCTGTTCCTCCATACTGAATCCTCAGTTTCTCTTTTTGCTGGTCAGATCCATTTTAATTGGAGGATGTCACAAATCCAATGGGTTCAAATACTGCAAAGACTTGATTCCAAATCTTTATAGCTATTTCTTTCTTAGTTTCAGACTCCTACATGCAACTGCCTACTGCATGTCATTACATGCATAGATGCACTGGGGCATCTCAAACTCAATATGGCCCAAAATAACTCATTGTTTTTCCCTTTAAACTGGCTTTTTAACTTCTCAACAAATGGTGCTGGGCATACGTAGGTAAATAAGTAAACCCATACCTTAGAGCATGTAAAAAATTAACTTAAAGTGGATCACAGACCTAAAATATAAGATCTAAATCTTTAAAGTTTCTAGAAGAAAACATAGGATAAAAATTTTGAATTGTTGGACAAGGCAATGATTTCTCAGATAAGACCCAAAAGTCTTTAACTTTAAAAGAATAGTTTGATAAGTTAAACTTCATCAAACTAAGCACTTCTCTCTTTGAAAGCATTGTGAAAAAAATAAAAAGACCAACTGCAGGCAGGGAGAAAATATTTGTAAATAATACATGTGATAATGGACTTGTATTGAAAACATATAAAGACTTTTACAATTCATTAACAAAACAACCAAATAAAAAATGAACAAATAATTTGAATAGATACTGCACCAAAGATATGCTCTTATAAGCACACAAAAATATGTTCAACATCATTATTCATTAGGGAAATGCAAATTAAGGCCACAATGAGACACCATTACATATCCATTAAAATGGCTAAAATGAAAAAAAAAAAAAAAAAACTAACAATACCAAATGCTACAGAAGATACAGAGCAACTGGAACGCTCCTAGGTTGCTAGTGGGGATGAAAAATGGTACAGGCACTGTGGAAAAGTTCGGAAGTTTTTTATAATATTAAATGCATACTTCCCCATACAACCTAGAAACACCATTCCTAGGTTGTTACTCTTGAAAAATGAAAACAAATGTTCACACAAAGGCTTGTATGTTCATAGTAACTTTATTGATAATAGCTCAAAACTGGGAACAACCCAAATGTCTATCAACCGGTAAATGGATAAACAACTTATGGTACTTACAATGGAACGTTACCCCACAATATAAAGGAACAAACTATGGATACAAGCAATAGCATGGGTGAATCTCAGAAGCATTATGCTAAGTAAGCAAAAAGAAAAGTCACACAAAACACTAGATACCATATGTTTCTATTTATGGGAAATTCTGGAAAGGCAAAACTATAAAGATGGAAATCAGCTCAGTGATTGCTGGTCTGGGGTAAGGGGAAGAGAGTGACTTCAAAGAAAAATGATGGAACTTTATAGGGTGATGGGAATATTCTATCCTTTGGCAGTGGAGGAAGTTACGTGACTATACATGCTTGCCAAACCTCATATAACTATACACGTAAAATGGGTGAATTTACTGTAAGTAAATTATACCTCAATAAATCTCATATTAAAAGATTGTTTTACAGTTTAAAAAAAACTTCTCCTCTAGTGTTTTTCAAGTCAGACACTGGTTTCACCTTCCAACCAAGTCCTCAGCCCTGATATCCGTAGGGTAATTGATTTCTTTCTCCCATATTACTGCAAAGCAGCAGATACAAAGTCAGACAAATGCCTCCTCCTTTAAAACTCCGAAATCTCTCTTTACCTCTGCATCTTCCCTGTTTCCCTTTCATCCATGCCATCATCTCCTCTTGCCTGGATTGTTGTGACACCCTCAAGGGGCCCCTCTGATTCCGGCATTGCCTCTGCCACTGCTGCTGAGTAGGTCTTTGGGGAACGCACACCTTCCCGAGGCATTCTCCTGCTTAGAGCTGCTTGACGTTACCCATTCAGTGCCTGTAAGATTAAGACCACCCTCTCTTTACGATCTGGCCCTTGCGTACTTTTTCACTCTCATTTCCCATCACCCTCCCATAAACACCCTGAGCACTCTAACCTCACAATTTGCATGAAGTATTTGTGGTTCTCAGCATAAATTATACAAAAACTCTTCGCTATATTAGGAATTTCCTTATTCCCTTCTCGCTTGGCCAACCCGGTCATCCTTCTAGACTCTACTCAAACACACCATCACTGTGGAAAGGCTTTCCTGGATTCTCTGTTTGGGCAAGACGCCCCTGTTTACACATCCTCATGACACCCCATGGCACCCCACATCCTCATGGCAGCCCATGCATGCCTTGAACAAAGATCTTTCTGAATTGCATATTGTAAGGCTAAGCTTCTTGAATGCAGGTTCCGTGTCTTTTCCATTTACTTGTGCCCAGAACTCAGCACAGTTCCTGTTACATAGTTGAACTGAATGTTCACTGGGCAAATGTTTCATAGAAATATCCACTAGGCAGAATTCCTGAACAAACAGTGAACTCTTCTGAATGGGGTTGTTAGGATGATGGACTGACTGGGCCTTCGTTGAACTTACAGAATTCCCTGACCTTGAAACCTCCCCCACCAGAGGCTCCCAGCCCCCTCCCTGCCTCTGCCCACTAGCAGCACTGTTCTACCAAGCAGCCTCCATGTTATCCCCTATATCCAGGCCCACAGGGATTTTCTCTGACCCAAGTTATTTCACGGCCAATGGTCCATAAATTGTAGGGTATAACTGTTGCATTTGTGCAAAGTTCCTTGAAGAGGATTATTAGAGAAATAATCTAACAAGCAGGATGTTTTAATAGGGAGAGGGTGGTGCATAAATTGATACCACTCCCGTATATAGAATTTTTGTTATCTGCAGCCTGACCAATACCAAATTTGAACTTGAAGAGTAGCATATGAAGGGGTCTATTTTCAGCACTTATTGCTGGTGAGCAAGCTCTGTTAATGCTATTAGGGATTGTATGCTCTCATGAGGAGGAGATGTAAAGAAAAAAAAAATGTGTCCCTAAGTCTTTAGAAATGCTAACTGGAGTACTCTGCAAGTTAACTTTCCAGCTTTCTTTTCCAGAGGCAACTCACTTCAGCCCTATTAGGCTAGAGGCTCTGACTCCTGAAGAAATGTGTGTGCAAGTAGGTGACTTTGATGCAAGGCAAGAACAGGGCTACGTCCTGGATAAAGGTCGATTGGGAAGACAAATGCTCCCTCTGTGTCCATACTTCACACCGGTGGACAGAGTGATAGTCAACCTGTTTATTTTCCAGCAAAGGGGACGTGGCCATGTGACACGTGAAGAAAGAGCCTGCATTTACCTCCCAGATATTTGACCCTGTCCTTCTGAGACTTCCCGGGCATATTTCAAGTCTAAATCCACAGGAGAGCGTTTCCAGAGCACACGGCCCAGCATTTAGACAGGGATGAGGAAACAACCTGAACTGAGATGCATTAAGGAAATCCAGTTCCATGACCTTCGTCTGTGTCAAGCACAACTCCCGCATCTCGCGTCATTTTTTGGTAATACGGCTTGACTGTCATTTTTCTTCCCACTTTATAAAAGTTCCTACCTTAGGAGTTCCTGTAGGAGGCACACGATCAATCTTTTATAGACTATTCACCTAGGTTTGAAGGTAGTTTGCTCACGACATTGTCATTCCCATGAACCCTGAACCCCTCCGGGGGGAGGGGGGAGGCGCGTGTTTGTTGAGTCAAGGACCCGGCTGAAAGGAGTGATCAGTCCGGTTCAGCTTGAGCAAACGCTTAGAACTATTTGGTTTCAATTCAAGAGGAGTGATTTGTAAAGACAGTCAGTGGCTGAGGAAAACGTATTTTGTGTATGCAAATGTGACTGTCTTTTTGCACGTGTGTTTGTGTGAGGGATTGTGTGTGCTTGTGGGGCAGAGGATGGACACCTGCATGAACAAAACTGTGTCCCATTCTCAGGTCATGACTTTCCAGACATTTTTGATTTTGGTAGCAGAAACTCATCATCAAAATCTCATAAGAAATCAATATATTTAACAGGTAAATTGGAAGGTATTTTAATATCAAAATGTATTTTATAAGTTCAATACTTGTTATCCTCCACATTTAATCTATGAAAGCAGGGAAGTGTTTGAGGAACACAGAAACTGCTAGCGACCGACGACATTTGCAACCTTTTACACGTTTCAGCATCCACTTTATTTCTATTTTTAAAAATATTTAGGTTGTACAATATCAGGAAGAGCCCGATTTATTAATACATAGGTCAGTAATTGCAAGGTGTAAAATTTTTAACAGCTTATTTTACAGTCTCAGAATGTCCTTCAACTAAGAAGAAAATACAGGAGAAGCTTTATTTCGAGAGCTGAATAAAAATAAGGTTACCTGGCAGCTCCGAGGAGCACATTGGTGTTTCCTTTATGTTAAAATTTGGAACATAACACATTACCATGTCAACACGCTTCATAACAGTTTGATAAATAGAAATATTTATTTAAAAAGTGAGAATTGAGAGTTCTGGTTCTATGGAACACACTTACCTAGTCTCTCCAACTAAAAGTAAGGAGAAATCCGGGACAGGATGCACAAAGCAGACATCTGAAGACTCTGAAAAGCAAATGACAGGTGCAGATTGGGAAGGAGACCAGAATTGCAAACTCCACCAAACTGGTGGTGAGGAAGTTTCCCTTTTTGTTTTCCTCTGGCCTCACCTGGTTGGGACTCAAAGGCAGCCCCCAACCCGGAAGTACACACAGGGTGTGGACAGAAAACTCTAGAAGAACTCCTCTCTTTCTGGGCTGAGGAGCAGCAAAGGGGTCCCTGCACATCAGGGAGTGGGAAAATTCTCTTTCTCCTCTTCTTCTCCCGTACCCTGTTCCTAGGCAATACTCCAGCAGCAGCACCATGACAACCGTGGTGACTGATAGGTGCCTAAAATTCGAAGGTAGGAAACCCTTCTTTCTGGCCAGAACACCTGTCATCCCGAGTGTGGGGGGAAACTGAAGCCTCAGCTTTCTGGCTGGAGGACGGGGAAGATAGGCTGCAGAGAGCCAGAAAGTATTGCGGATCACAGAGAGAAGGGAGGTCGAGGCAGTGATTCCATAAAGCTGCATGTGAGTTTCTGGGTTCACTTTTGAACAGCGCATGCATGAATATGACCCTAAGCAGCACATCACAGGCTTTGAGAACTGAGCTACAGGGTTGATCCTTGTGGAGGTCCCAGACTGGCTACTCTGGCACACACGCAGGACAGATCTAAATAGCACAGCCAACACTTTAAAATCTGAACTGACATTGATTGTAACCATAGTTCACAGAGGAAGATGAGAGTTAGCAGCCTGAACTTAACCTAGTTGATTATCTACTAAAACAAGTAAACAAAAATCAACAGTCTTCTTAGGATTTAAAAAGACCTGGGATCTCATAACATAATATTCAAAAAGTCCAGGATATAGTCCAAACTTATTCAGCATTTGAACAACCAGGAAAAATCCCACATCCAAGAAAAAAGGCAATCAACAGACACTGACCCTAAAAAGGCACAAATGTTGGAATGATCAGAGACTTTAAGTGGCTATTATAACCATGCTTAAAAAATATGGTCAAGCATTCTTGAAATTAATAGAAAATAAGTCTTGGCAAAGCAATAAAACATGCAAGAAGGAACCAAATGGAAATTAAGAACAGAAAAATACAATAGCCAAAATAAAAAAAATTTTCTAGCTGGTTTCAATAGCAGAATGACTATGACAGTGAAAAGAACCAGTGAAATGGATGATAGGTCAATAGAAACAATCCAATCTGAACAACACAGACACAAAAAGATTAGAAAGTCAAAAAAGAAACAAAACCAAACCAGAGCATCAGGTACCTGTAGGACAATATAAAAAAGAAAAAGAGAGAGAGATTTGAATAATATATTTGTGCATCAGAGAGATTTATAAACATTGAGTCAATCCATTGGTTAAGTGTAGGGAAAATCTTTGCTTTCCTTGAGGAATTAATATGTTATTTTGTTAAGACAGTGATATATCACTGTGTATTTCCCTGTTATTTTTGTTGCCAGGAATCTGTGAGTTAAATTTCAGGCCCAGCTACAAGTTTGGAAACTTCCAGCCAGCTTTTTCGGCACAGAAGGCTAGGAAAAAATAAAAGGGATAAGATTGGCAAAGAAAAAACAGAACTGCTACTATTTTTATTAGCAGATGGCATGATTATCTCCATAGAAGACCTATGGAATCTAAATAAAATATTAGAACTAATAAGTATATTTAGCAAGGTTGATTGCATATTGGCTACAAGGTCAATATATAAAAATCAATTGTATTTCTAAATATTAGTAACAACCAACTTGAAAATGAAAATTAAAAAAAGTCAGTATAATTTACAATAGCATCAAAAACAGCAAGATACTTAGGAACAGATCTAAGGAAAGATGTGGAAGATCTCTGCTGTGAAAACTATGAAACATTGTTGAGAACAATTAAAGAAAAATAAAAGAATGAAAAGCAGGGTTTAACCATGTTTATTTTGATTTTCAAATGTTGAACCAGCCTTGCATTCCATGTATGAAACCCACTTAGTCATGTATTATTAACATTTTCATATAATTCTGGATTTGATTTCTTAAAATTTAATAATTTTTTCTTTATGTTCATGAGAGATGTTGGTCTTTTCTTTTCTTCTAAAATTCATGTTTTGATATGACAGTTATGCTAACTTCATACGATTTGGGAAATTTTCAATCCTTCTCTATTTGCCAAAAAAAAAATTTGTGTTTGATTGGTGTTATTTCTTCTTTAAATTTTTGATAAAATTAACTTGAGATGCCATCTGGGACTGAACTTTTCATTGTGGGAAGGTTTCTAATTATTAATTTAATTTCTTCAATGACTATTCAGATGATCTCTATCTTCTTGTGTCAGTTATGCTAATTTGTATCTTCCAAGGACTTGATGCATTTCATCTGATTTGACAGCTTTATTGGCATAAAGTTGTTCATAATATTTTCTTACTTTTTTTAATGTGCTATCTCTAGGGATGTCTTCTCTTTCATTCGTGACATTCATAACCTATGTTTTATTTTTGATCTATCTAGTTGTTAAAGGGCATAAAACATTTTTTTTTGTTTTCACAAAAGTAATGTTTCTTTACATTTATTTGTTCTTTTGTTTGTTTATTTTCAGTTTCATTGACTTGTGCTCTTCTCTTTCTTTCATCATTTTACTTATTTTGGTTTCAAATTGCTCTTTGTTGCTTAGCTTCTTAAGGAGAAATTTCATATCATTGGTTTTACATATTTTTTCCCCTCTAAATTTATTGCATTTAGAACAATAAATTTGCCTCTCAGCAGCACTTCATCTCTATCCCACAGTTTTCAATCGATGTATTTTTGTCATCACTTATAAATATTTTCAAATTTTCTTCATAATTTTTTCTTTGGTATGTAGAAGCTTTTGGTTTCATTTCCAAATATCTGAGGATTTTCCATATATCTTATTACTATTTTCCAGTTTAAATTCATTGTGGTCAGAAACTATACCCTGACTGATTCCAGTTCTCTTAAATTGACTGAGCCATGTTTTGCTGCTCAGCATACAATCTTCTTCAGTGAATTTGTTACATGTTGACTTGTGGAGAACGTGTGTTCTGCTATTGCATGGGTGCAGTATTCTATAAATATTAGTCAAGTTACTTGATGATGTTGCTCCAATTTTTATTTTTGTCTACTTGCTATATTGACAAAAACCCAAGTTAAAACCTGTCAGTATGACTTTCAGTTGGTACATTTTACCTCTCAGTTTTGTCAGTTTGTGCTTCACGTATCTTGAATTTCTGTTTTTGGCTGTATACATATTTGGAGCTATTATATCGTATCTTCTCCCTGAATTGATCCATTTATACTTTTGAAAGTTCTCTTTTTATCTCTGGTCCTTGTTTTTAGGACTACTTTGTTATCTATAAAGCCACTTATGATTAGTTCTTGAATGGTGTAAAATTTTCCATCTTTTACTTGTAATTTTTCATCTTTATACTTAAAGTACACCTCTCATAAGCAGCATATCTGTTTGATCTTTATTTTTCATCTAGTCCGACATTCTGTAATAAATTATTAACATGATTGGCTTTAAGCCTACTCTTTTGCTATTTGTTTTCTATTTTTTCCATATGTTTTCTTTTTGTTATTTTCTCCTGACTACTTTTTGATTAGATGACTGTGTCTGAGTATTCCATTTTATTTCCTGCGTTGGGCTTTTTATATATACCAGTCTTTGTTTTACTTTTTTAAATGATTTCTCTAGGAATTACAATATACTTTCTTAGCCTGTTATGATCTACCATGAATTAATATTATACTACTTCACCTATAATGCAACAAATTTATAATAATGTACTCCCAGTTACCCCATGTCATCCTTTGTGTTATTGTGACATTTTACTTCTGTATTATAAACCGATAAAGCATTGTTATTTTGTTTTCAACAAATGTTTTAAATAAATTAATAAATCAAAAAATATATTGTATTTTTTACTCACATATTCACATTCTATTGCTTTTCATTTCTCGATGTTGATCTGTTTCCATCTGGTATAGTTTTCAATTAACCCAAAGAATTTCCTTTAATATTTATTGGAGTGTAGGTCTGACAATGATGAATTCTCTCACTTTTACTTTCACTTTTATTTCAAAAATATATGTTACTGGATATAACATTCTAGGTCAACAGTTTGTTTTATTTTGGCATTTTAAAGATATAGTTCCATTGTTTTCTGGTTTGTGCTATTTCCAATGGAAAGTCAGTAGATATTTCTAGGGTTCCCCATAGGCAGTGTGTATTTTTCTTTGGCTACTTTTACATTCTCTCTTTATCTTTGGTTTTCACTTATTTGACTGTGATATACATAAGTGTGATTTTCTTTGTAGTTTTACTACCTGAGTTTGAACTCCTTGTATATGTTGGTTTATATTTTTCATTAAATATAGATAAAAATAAAATTATTTATTTGATGAAAGTTATTTCTTTAAATACTTTTTTATGCCTTTGTTTTTCTCTCTTCTATTTTTGGGAATTCAATTATATGTATATTAGCTTGATGTTTTTCCATGTGTCACTGAGAATTTTTTTTTCAACTTCTTTCTGTTTTAATTATGATGCTTTCTATCATCCTGTCTCAAGGGCATTTTCTTCTGCAGTGTCTGATTTATTTGTAAGCTCATCCAGTGGATTTTTTTCTTTCAGTTATTATATTTTGTGGTTCCAGGATTTACAGAGATTTTAAAAAATAGTTTCCATTTATTTACTGAGATTCCTACATTCATGTATATCCATCTTTTCAAAAAGTCCTTAAACATATTATAATAGCTGTTTTGAATTCTCTGTCTGCAAAATTTTTATCATTTCTGTCATCTTTGAGTCTGTTTCTATTGATCTTTTCCTCCTTGTTATGAGTTACATTTCCCTACACATCTAATTTTTTTGATTATGTGCTGGACATTGTTGAGAGATTGGATTTAATTGTATTTCTCTAAAAAGTTTTAACAGGCACTGAATTTATGGTTGTATCTGTTTTATACTTTTTGAGCTTTATTAATAAGATTGTTTAGATTAGCCCTTACTCTGGGCTGGAGTTCTAGTTGTATGAAAATTCAGCGAGGTCTGGAAACCCCATTAAAAATTTCTATGTTTTGCAGCACTATGTAATTTCTGTAATCTTTATATAGATAATATTGCCTGTGCATGTACAGCTAAGTACATGCTCTGAGCCTATCCAGCTTAGTATTCTACCAAAGAGTTAAGGGTATATCTACATAAATTTCTGGAATTCCTTCTGTGTGTAGCTTCCTTCGCTATGGTAAGTACCCTGTCCTACAAATCCCCTTTACTTCGTCAGCACTACATTCTAATCTATACCTCTTCAACTCATCAAGACCTCAGAGTTCTGCTTGAGCACCACTTACTTACTTTATTATCCAGAAAGTAACTTTGAGCATAAAGGCAGTGGTGGGTGGTAGCCATCATCTCATGTATTTTTCTTCTCTGAGGGATGACAGTCCTGTGCTGAGTCTTCTCTGAAGGAGGACAGTACTCTGCTCTATTATGTTGTTCAGTGATTGATAATAACCTAGTTATTATCTAGTTTGGGAGTTGTTTACAGCAGGAAGACTAGTCTGGTACCAAGTATTCTATCATGATTAAAAGCAAAAATCTCACTTGTTTTTTATTGAGTTCAATCTATTATTTAAAGTGCAGTTAACTAAATCTAACTTCTGTTTCTCCTTACTCTCCTTAAAACAAGTCAAAAGTCTGAGTGAGCAACTAAAATATCAAGGTCTAAGATCATGAAATATATCCAATTAATACCACTGCACTAACAAATTCTACTTTGAAAGCATAAGTTGGCATTTAAGCTTGAAATATGAATTTGGCATGATAATTTCTAAAACTCTTTCAAGGAAGAATTTAGAAAAGGGTGGCCAATAGTTCTCTATAGATTTAATATTGGAAGTTGGTTTTTTCCATTTGGAAGCATTGATTTCTTCCAGGCATGGGTTTTTATGTGATGCACTGATTGACGTGCTGCCTTAGGATGGCAAGTCCATTGCATTTTATATTTTATCATCTCTCAACATCTTGATTCAGGCCTCAGAGTCATTGATTGTTTACAGTGTTGTCTTGAACATTGTGATGGGCTGTTTTGTTTTAAAACTTAACCCCTGTGGGTAAAGCAGAGAGGAGTCTACTATTTTGTAGCTCCTGCTTTAAATGGTTAATTTTGTGACCATTCATTCAGATTCCTATGATTTGTGATTTGTGGTTATTTAGGCAAATGCTAGCAGAAGTCAATCTTTCTTAGGTAGCTCTTTCTTCTTAGCATAAGAAAAGAATTTTAAGGATGCAGAAGACCCCTATCCTCATTTTCCTGAGGTGACCCTGACATGCAGTTGGATTCAGGGTTCCATATGTTGTAGAACATGACTCTGAAGAATTAACCACATTGTTTGGCTTCCCATTAGTGCTCCAGCTGAGTGGAACAGGAGATGAGCTAAAGATAGTCTGAGCTCACAGATTACAGAAACAGAAAAGCTTGTAGGTATCTCGACTTTTGTTTTCTAATTCTCCTTTGCCAAGGGTTGGGGACTGCTTACTTCCTCAGCCTCTTACTAGTCTCTCATTCAAGATAGTGTTTCGTAGGCTCCATATATAGAGTGTCTCATACAATCTCAGCTTTTTTCTCTGGTGGAAAGAGCTGGGAAGAAACATGGATATGTCGTCAGTGTATAGGAGTCATGTTATATTTTAATATTCCTGGTTATATTTTAATAAACTATTAAAATATTTCCTAAAATCATTGATTTTGGATAGGTTTACTATTTTTTCCCTATACTTCTTGACAATAATAAAGCTATATTTGTTTAAATAATATTTGTCAATCAGACTTTCTTCCTAGTTAGTCTAACTGAATTAATGACATTTTTCTGTATTTTAATTTTGGGTCTCAAAATGGGTATTTTTTTCCTCAGTTTTCAATGCTATGTAGATTTGTTACATAGTTGAGCAAAAAATTACATTATTCATTTGATTTAAAAAAATGCTCTTAGATAATTTTCAGGCTCTATTAGTGTAATATGTTTATTTGCTATGATAGTTCAATGTTTTCTATTCCCATGCATGAGTAATTCACAAATATGAGAAGCTCAGGCCTCTATTTATCTTACATTGCCATTAACTCACTGTTCCAGGATATACTCCTGGGAGTAGCTTGCATGGAAAACTGCAGAGTGGGTGAAGTAAAGAACTCCTGTAATGCTGCACACTTAGGAACATTTGGTCTATCAGTCCCACTTACCCATTGGAGATCCCATGATGATCTGGCATCGCAAGGTGAGTTGAGAGTTCCCTGAAGGCTCATGTATTCATACATCTCTCCCCACACCTTCTACTGTGAAGGTTTATTAGGACACTTGTTTCAGACAAAAGGTTATCTAGACTTTTTACAACTTTTCAAACTGGAATTTGTAGCAATCTTTAACTTTCTGCATGCAAAGAAAGAGAGAAAGGGATACTTTAGTAATAAAATAATAACTAAAGGTAGTACAAGTCAGAATTTACAGAGGATTTTCTAACTGAATCCTCACAACAATTCTAGGAGGCAAGCAACATTATTATAACCATTGTATAGAGGAAGAAATGAAAATTTGTAACCCCTATTATATAAGGATGCTATGGAAGGTAAAAATGAGAATAATGTGATAAGTGAATAGAAAGATTTTGGAATTTTGAAAGTAAAATTTTGCTTTTGATTGAACCATAGAACTGAAAGGGATCTGTGAAGTCCAACTCCACAGTCTTATTTTTCATAGAGCTTGAGACCCAGGAAGTCAGGGACTTTCCAAGAGTTAAGGGGCCGCCTGGTGTCAGAGCTGGGGAAGGGCCCCCTAGCTAGCAGGGCACCTCCTAGGGCACAGGTGACTCTCCATGTTCCCAAAAAGCTGTTTCCTCTGAGTTGTTTCTTAGGACTTTTGTCCAAACTAGGTATGGGAAGAATGTCTGATTTGTTGAAGTCACCTGAAGGGCAGGTAGCTATCTACTCAGGTGTGGCATGTCCTGCTCTAAAGTTACCTTTGCTCTAAGTCATTAGGTCTCTCCAGACCCTCATTAAAATGCAATTCTAAGGCATGGGAGGGAAAGACACGTAGGCAGTAGGCCCCATGGTTACACTAGCATGAGTTTGACTTCCAAGGTGGCAGCTGGCTGGGCTGGCCCATTTGGACTGGCGAAGAAACAGAATGAAAGGTTAAAAGGGCTAGTAAAGGTGGACCTAAGTGGAGCACTTTGATGGGCCATTCGGGGGGTACACTGGGTTGAAAGGACACCAGGCTTCACTTACTACGCACAGGGCCACTTCTATCCAGATCTTTCAATGTGACTCCAGGGATTGATTGACCATTTATTCATTTGTTCATCATACATTCCAGAGTTCTGGTTTTTATGGAATTTTGTAGAATCTATTTAGTTAGGGGAAATTAATTAATTAATCAAAGCAATACATTATTGAGAACCAAAGATAAACAAGGCACATTGCTAGACATTGAGACAACACACAGATGAAAGTGACCAAGTCTTTGCTCTCAAAAAGTCTACAGTCTAGTTCACAAGTAAGTACAACTGAATAAAAGGGAGGTGAGGTAGATGCTCATGGAAGTATATAGAAAAAGTGTTATAAAATGGAATGGAGAAATTTTCTTTGGCTGAGGGGAGTTAAAGGAGGGTTCATAGAGGAGGAGTCATTTGAACTGGCATTAAAGGCTGAAAAAAAATATTATTAACACTCCCAAATTTTTGTCTTCAGGACATACCTTTCCCCTGAGCCCAGCCTCATACGTTTGCTTGATCAATAGCCGCATGCAGTTACCAAGTGGGTATTTCCTATCTGACATGTTTATAATTAGGCTTTTTATGTGACCACCCCAAACTGGCTTCCTCCCCAGTCTTACTCATCTGAGTTAAGGGGACTCCATTCTTCCAGTGGGTCAGGGCTTTTCTCTTTTCCTAAATCCACCCCTTTCATTGCTTGCCAAAGCCACACTTTATACATTTCATAGATTATTGCTGTGAGACTTAGACTTTTGATATGTTAATGAGACTGATAAATAGCTAATAAGTACTCAACAATGTTTAAATAAAGATCTGACGGAAGATGATATTTTACACTTGTAAGATAATCCACCTAGGGTCTCTTATTTGCGCCCAGGACTTCAGATGTACCTGTATTACAAAGGGGCTCATTCAGCCATCACCTTGGGTGATGCTTGGGGTCACGCTTTTCCATTTGACCGAGTGTGGTCTCACTGTGCGTTTTCATTTATTTTACAAGAACGTTGCTACAAATGTCTTTATTTTTCTCATTGCACACATGAGGAAGCTTAAGGAGAACAAGTCGCTTACCTGTGACCGAACATCTGGTACAAGGAAAAGTCTAGACTCATAGCTTGGCCCTAAAGCCTATTGGGCAGCCTGGGGCCTCTAGGCAACTAGTGGTCCAGTCTGAGTGTGAATGGGGGCACAGTGGTAGATTACACTGTGAAGGAAGTCTGGAATTCCATTATGGGGAGCCTGAAATGGCACTCAACAGGTAGAACTTGATCTTCTAAAACTGAGGTTCCCCAGAATGAGACCCACTCCTTCCAGGAGTGTGCTAGGCAGTCCATTAGGGCACAGCAAAATATTAAGATTTCTATTCAGATTTGTATACCTCCTCTTTCTAAATAATATTTTTGTTAATGTTTTATAATATGTTAGTATATTTGAGGGTAAGACATGAATATATATACACCCATCTATGTCTGTATCTCAAAACTATTTTTATTGGTAAGAGTGCAGTGATGCTTTTTGAGCAAGGCAGTATCATGTCGACAGCAATTGTTTAAGGAAATTAATTGTGGGTAGTATAGCTGGGGACATAAAGAGAGCCTTGTCCCCAAGGGCTTATGAATATACCAGCCAGTCTGTTTTGTATAGGAAGCCAAAGTGAAATTACATGAGTGAAAGTACCCTAAAAATATGAAATAAACAAGAAAGCATACTAAAAATGCAAACAGAATTTGTATTTAAAACTTCCCAACAGCTGATGCTAGATACTTGGAAATCAAGGACTCCACTAAAGGCTAAGAGAAGAAGCCTAAAAAGTAAGATGAGGAATTTGGAACGGATGCTGGGGAAACCCTTTTCAGATCTGGCTGGGCAGATTTTGAACTGTTTATTTACTTGGCATTCCTACTGACTATTCTAGAATCATTAGAGTCTTATGCGTAGAAAAATGAAATCACTTTAGAAAGTGGAGCTGTGCTTTGGAGCACTAGACTGAGTTTTTAAGGCATCTTTACCTTTGTATACAGAGTAGCATTTATCATTCTGCGGTCCAGCACTGACAAAATATTAGCAGAAAGGCACACAGGGAGGGCAACAGCCGCGTGAAGAAATTGACTACCCAAGCATTAATAAATAGGAGGTTCCATTTGTTCTAAACCTCCTCAAGCTTTAACATTTTTTATGCCTAGAAGCAAAGGCAACATTTTCCTGTTTTTTTTTTTTTTTTCCCAAACTGAGCTGAACCTGTGTTTCAGGAGCTCTGGCTTGAAAAGCTTTTATTTTATAAGGAACAAAGTGGCAAACTTTCTAATTTAGTTAAAATTCCTGTAACTTAAGAACCAGCTATAAAGGATCTTGGTGCAGAACAGTCTGCTTGCCAGAGTGAGGACTCCACTGGCGTGACAACTATTTTTAGGGAGAATGCTGGCAGGCAGCATTCTAATGAAAGGGACAACAGAAGTACTCTAAATGCCTTCCCTCTCTGTCCAACCTAGATTGGCCAAAAGGCTGGTTTTACAATCACATCTCTCTTAGTTCAAAGATTTCTTGTATCTGTGCATATTTCAGATGGTTGAAAAACTAAGTTCCATAGAGAGGGGAAAATAGCCATTTGCAAATCAGTAGGTTAATCATTGTTGTTTGGTCAAGAATAATCAGTTCTTGGCTCAAGGAAGGTTGGATTGAGAGACGTCGAATGTTAACTAGGAATGTAATTAAAAAGAGTATTGAGTAAACCTGAGTCACTGTAAATAAGTGAAATTTAAGCTTTTCTTAGAGGAAATAATGTACTTACTGTTATGAATGCCTTTGTTGAAGGCAAGAGATTTTTTTGTTGTTGCTAGAACAAAGGATTCTACTTAAACAACAGAAATATAAACAGGACATTCCTCCCTGGCTGCCTCTGGATTTGGGTTTCTTGTGGTTTGGCGTCTTGTAAGGAGAATGGTGGCTGGGGAGAGGAAGGGCAGAAGGAGCTCTGTGCTGGACGGAGGTCAGGAGACTTGGGTTTGGTTTGCCTCTGTCAAGAACCGACTCTTCTGCCGGGTGTAGTGGCTCATGTCTGTAATCCTAGCACTCTGGGAGGCCAAGGCAGGAGGATTGCTCAAGGTTAGGAGTTTGAAACCAGCCTGAGCAAGAGCGAGACCCCGTCTCTACTAAAAATAGAAAGAAATTAATTGGCCAACTAAAAAAACCATATAGAAAAAAAATTAGCCAGGCATGGTGGCACATGCCTGTAGTCCCAGCTACTTGGGAGGCTGAGGCAGAAGGATTGCTTGAGCCCAGGAGTCTGAGGTTGCTGTGAGCTGGGCTGATGCCACGGCACTCTAGCCCGGGCAACAGAGTGAGACTCTGTCTCAAAACAAAACAAAACAAAACAAACACACACAAAAAACTGACTCTTCAGTGTGACCTTGAGCAACAACTTCTGTTCTTGGGTCCCAATTTCTTTCCTATCATATGGAATGGTGCTTCCAGAGACTTCCTCTAGCTCTAAGAGTGTGACTCTGTATTTATAGTTTTCCAGGTTTCTCCTTTTTTCACTAAACAACATGAGAATAACTTTTTTTTTTTTTCATCCAACAACACAGTCCTGCTCTGGGCTGGCCTTGTACTCTGCCTATTAAACTTGGGCTATCAATTTTGGGATGTATCTTGATTTTAGAAATGTTAAACAAAAAGAGAAGCATGTACAACTAGGTTGATGTACTGTAGCTATTAAATAGCGTGGGAACTGGCGGAACAGGGGCTGGAGGAAGTGGCAGAGAGAGGGAGGTTACTCTGCCCGGGGGAGGGGGTGTGTTTGAAGGGCTTTAACAGGCTTCTGGGTCAGCTGGGAGGCAGTGCGGCACTAGAGTCCAGCCTGCCTGAGTTCTAGTCTGGGTCTACCACTTAATTGCTGCGTGACCTAAGACAAGTTTCTTTATCTCTTTGTAACTTGGTTTTCTCATCTGTAAAATGGGGATTAGGGTGGCAATTGCTTGTACAGGATTGTTGCAAGGGTTAAGCGAATGACCATACATAGTGTATAAATATACAGAACAGAGCCAGGCACTTAGTAAGCACTCCCTCAATGTTAGTATTGGTGCAGTAGGTTGTGTGATTAATGCCTGGCTCCCCTGCCAAGATGTGAGCCCCAAGAAATAGGGAATAGTTTTGCTTTGCTCACTCGCTGTGGTTCCTAGTGCCTGTCGATGTTTGCCATATGGTAAGTACTCAATAAATAATTGCCAAATAAGTGAGTTTGTTATTCGGTATTTCCTATTGGACATTAGCCAGGCTTCCCCTTTATCGGTGGCAATACACCCTACTACTGACATCACAGGCTGCCTGTTCCTACTCTTAGATGACATGAGCATGATAAAAACCCATTGAAATTAATTGTGGTACAGTTAGCAAATGTCTCACAGAACTATATTCTTTGGTCCTTGCAAATGATGGGTGTCTTTGTCTTATCGGCCTGTAGACTCTGTCCTGCTAATAAGGACAGACGTAGATGCTAGAAATAAATGAGGAAGAAGACCCGCTGTTCCCACAGCTCAACTTTCTCAAGGCTGTGCTGATGGGAAGGCAGATGATGTCCTTGAGCGACTCCACAACCTAGATAAGGCTGTCTAAGGCAAAGGGATTGTCCCTGCTTTGACAAATGGGACTGACCTTCCAGTCCTGGTAAAACATTCTGGTTTCAACAAAGTCTGTATCAAGTGGGAGATGATATATGGCTGGAAGTATGTAAACGCACAGGCAGGTGTTAACTGGCTGCCTCGTTATGCAATTAACCCACAATTCACAGGCACGTCCAAGGAAAGAAGTTCTATTAGCCGTCTCTTCTGGCTTTTTAGTTGAGTGGCTGTATTAAGAAACACTTCCGAAAAAGAAAGATTCATTAGTCGTAGATTCTGAGTCTCCGTCTGAATTAAGGCTCTGTAATTCAGCCTCAAATAACACTTGTCTAAACATAAGATGAGTCAATTAGTAGAATTGGAGGGATATTAAGCTTTCTTTGTGTGTTTTCGCTCGTGCCACCCCCAGCAGTCAAGGAAGACGACTGCAGAAACATCTTTACTCTCTCAGGCGGGAAGTGAAGTGGCAACCGAGGAATGAGAACTTCACATTTAATTTGAGTCAAAGGAAGAAAAGATGTTCTTTGGTTCTCTTTCAGATAGGAGCCTGCCTCAGCGTCCATTATCTTTTTGTTTGATCCAACATGTCAGGTTGGTTCTCTTTTGAAATGAATCCGAATTCCTGTACTTTTCCAAACTTGCAATTCAATGTCACTATATTTTCAGATACTGAAATTTTGAACTGTTAATTGAAAGTTTGATTTAATTTGTTAAAGTGAGGACCTAGGAGGGCATGATAATTATCTTCAAATCGTTCAAGGTCTGTCATGGGAAAGATAAAAACATTGTTCTGTAAGGGTGTAGGACAAGGGAGAGATGGGGCAGAGGGATTTTTTAATTCATTATCAGGATGGATTGTTTATCAATCAAGGGTGAGAAAAAAATGAAATGGGTTGTCTCAGGAGGTAGTAGGTTTCCCATTCCAGGGCGGTCCCTGGATTTGCCAGGGATTGAAGATTGGGTAGTCATTAATGATGCTTTCCAATATTTGGCTCTCCTGTCATTGTAATCACATGGGGGAATGAAATTCGTGGACCCCCTGTGGTCTAGCAGGGCCACGTGACTACATCTGGCTGTTAGGTCGGGTGCATCGTATTTAACTGCCTGTGTGAGACTTCCAGAGTTTTCCTTCCCGGCCAGTGTAATCAAGGAAGCTGGGTGTAGGTGAAGCTTCCATTAGCCCGGCTCCCAGGGGGATGATGGTGATCAGAGATCCTTGCCTTCCTACATTGGACACATAGCAAGAAGGAGAAATGAACTTTCTTGTTTTAAGCCACCACGGCATAACCTAACTCACTCTGAACATGGGTTTTGTTGTTATTCTTGGGCAGCAGCAAACTCAGAAGGGCAGATCCCTCCCCAAGCCGTGGGGTTTGGGTTCTGATGGGTTATGGCCAATGGTGAAATTTTCACCCCCTTTTCCAGAGAAAGACCCAGCCAGGGCTGGCCCTGTGACTGGCTGTGACAGAGCTCTAGCTGGTGAGAAAGGTCTTGGGTAGGTGAGCTTTGGAATCAGCTCACTACAAATTGTGACGTAAACATTGTACTGTAAATGCTTTGTAGTTTTCCCCCAATAAAAAAAAAAAAAGAGGGAAAAGAGCAAGGAGGAGAATTATTGTTTTTCCTGCTTTTGATTGTTTCGTGCGTGTGAGATCATGAAGCTCGAAGAGGGGAAGAAGGATGTTGTCTGTTTCACACCGGGAGGGTGACACACCTGTGGAATTCAGTATCCCCGGAGACAGCAGAGTGTGAGTTGCAAGAAGTGGAATTTCTACTTTCTAAGTCCATGTTTGGCCAACTGATACTTCCACTCATATATGGAAACACAGGCTCCTGAAACTCAGGTTCAAAACCTGTTCCTCCTGTGAGGGTCTCTGTCTTAGCAAAGGGAACCGTAGCCTCCCTGTTGCGTGATCGGAAACCTGGGCATGACTCTTCACTCCTGTCTCTCCATCGTCCTCTCCTCTCCCTCTGCCTTGCTCCGACAGAAGCTCACTAGCTGGCAGACCTAGCTCCCCATCAGCTTGGGTCCATCTTGTGGCTGGAGGGACCTTTCTTGTAAGTACTGTGTGCTGAATGACTGCACCGCTGGAGCTATCAGGGAGGTCTTTCTAGAACAAATTCATCATATCAGCCCCCTGTTTGAAATAGCTTCAGTGGCTTCCTAATGTCCCTTGGATAAAGTCCCAAATCCTTGGCCACTTACAAGACTTTTCATGGTCTACATCGGGCTCTGTCCCCAGCCTCAGTTGTGCCACTCCCACCTGTCATCTTTGCTCTGTTCTTAAGTGCACACCTGCTGGTCACAGCATGCTGCCTACTCTCTTCCTCCCCTGGCCCTTGTGCATGCGAACCCACTTTCTTGGAAAAATCCCTTCTCTTCTCCCCCTCCCCCACCTTACCTAGCAGACTCCTCATCCTCCTGTGGTCTTATTTCGGTCACCACCTTTCCATGGGAGGCTTCCCTCCCCGCCCCAGTGCCGGCTGGGCGGAACCCCTGGGCAAGTGTCACACTGTGTTTCAGCCGTTATCTTAGCATCTTTGACCACAGCGTTATAATTTCCTATTAATCCTCTCTCTCGTCCAGTAGATTGTAACCTCTTGAGGGTAATGATCATCTTTCCATCTTTGGAAAAGGGACCTGTCCTGTTTCAGGTCCCCGGGAGGCACTGCGTGTGCTGTCATCTCGCTGTCTGCCTCTTTGCTAGGCAGAAGACGTCCGTGCACGTGGGCTGAGGGAACACCGCTGTGGTGATGAGCTGGGGATTGGTGGCAGGGGACAGGGGAGGGAAACGACTGGGTTAGACGAGGCTCTGGGTCTGGAAGTATAAACCAGGCAAACGCCGTGTGCATGAGGCGGCCAGAAGTTCAAACAAGAGCAGGGATAGGAGCTCAAAAGGCATATCTGGGCCTGGGAAGCCGTCCAGCTGGACAGATTCTGGGCAAAGGCCCTGGGAGGAGAGAACATCCAGCTCGAAGTGACAAAGGCCTCAAATAAGGGCTGTCTCTGAACACAGAGCCGGGGGGAGCTTGCTGTCTTTAAGGCATGGAGAACTGAGCTGACCTTAGAGAGATACAAGGTGGAGCAAATCCAGAAGCCTGTGTTCAGTTGGAGAAAGCTGGCTCTGTAACCGTGCATGCAGCCGGGAACCTCCTGCCCAGGAGCGTGCACCCTGGGATCCTCCCCTGTGCAGTAGATCAGGCCTTGTGTTCCAAGCAGGCAGAAAACGGGAGGCAGAGCTGGGCTCCCAGTGTAGGAAGAGCAGAGCCGTGGCCGCAGGCCTGGCCTCCCGCTGAGAAAGGCGGCACTAAAAATGACCAACAAGCGCAGGTGTGAGAATGTCCCCAGCTTATGCCACAGACAAGCAAAAATGGCTCAAGCTTGTGATGAATCCGTGAAGATCCATAGATCAGAGTGAAGAATTAATCAACTAGGAGAATCAAAACTGGGCTTTTGTGGAGTAGAAATTTACCAAGTAATAGGTGTGGCCCCCCAAACCAGAAAATATACTTTTCTTGGGCCAACGTTTTCTAAAATCTCACCCCAGCACTTCATGTGAACATTGAGCTGTTCCCAGAACTTACTCAGAATCCCTGTGAGATGGTGCAGGCCTATTTGCTGGCCTTTTTGAAGGGTTAAGGTGGACACGGAATCCATGCCTTCCTGGTGAACGCAGGCAACCCAAATGATGAGTTAGAGTGTCCCAGGAATGGTAGGATAATGGAGAAATCTGTCTCTTGGCTCCCCACTGCCTCGGTGGGGCCACGGTGGCCTCCACAACCAGGCTTCCAATTTCCTCTACAGCCAGGACTTTGACCCTGTCCTCGTCTCCTTCAAATGCTGATCACACCGGGACACCACAGGGGCCCATTACTTTTTCTTTTATTTTATGGGATGAAACATACCCTGAGGACTCTGCTCTCCTCCCCGGCCCCTTGTTGATGCTCTCTGGGTATTCTTTCTTAGTCCTGTTATTTCCTTTCCATAACAATGAGTCATTCTTCACAGCACCATGAAGAGTGAGCGAAATATCCCGGTGAGGGTGCTCAGATGGAGCACACGCGCCACAAATGTGCTTTCCACGTACCGTCAAGCAAGTCAGACTTTCAGACACAGTCAGATTTAAAATTGAACTTAATACTCTTGGAGTCTTTTTGTCTGTACCCAAGAGAATTTCTTTACAAATATGTATTAATCATTGTTTTCCCTTGTTTTCTTAAAGACCTAATATTTTGTTTCTCATGTAACACATACAGCTCATGCTATTTTCCGTCGTCCTTAGTAAGCACATAAAATCTATCACACGCCATGAAGATTTTATAACAACCGAAAGAATTTCATGACAATTGAAATGTTTACTGACCAGTCATGAACAGTGACATGATATAGACTGAGAAGAGCCCCCTAGTGTAAACCCAGTCAACTTCAGTGGTCAGGTTCAATTTGCCCGGCGTTCATTGTGTCCCTACTGGGTCCAGCATTGCATTTATATAAAAGAGTCAGATTTTCTGGAGAAACAAACAATGTGCAAAAGATGGCAAAAGTGACTAAATCTGCAAAACAGAAGTTGTCACCTAACATATCACTCAGATTAAAGGCGACCCAAGCAGTAATGTCAGGGTTAAGACCAAGGAGCAACCTCACAGTGAGGACGGGAGGGGATGGTTGCACTAGATTCAATTTCTTCCGTTAGTGGACTGCAGGATTCTAACCCTTTAAATATCAGCACTAATGAAGGAGCATGGCCTGAATAATAATAACAACAGCAATAATAAATTCTGTGTGCTCTGTATTGTTCTAAGAACCTTACATATTTTATTTCCTGTAATTTCTACAACAGCCCATTGAGGTAAGTACTGTTATTGTTCCCATTTCACAGATGATGGGATTGAGGCACAGAGAAGTAGAGTGACTTGCCCAGCTAGAAAGTAGCTGAACTAGGATTTGAACCCAGGCAGTCTGATTCCAAAACCTGGTATGCATTCGTGCCTTCCCAGACAGAGGATGAGAACGAAACCTTTACTCATCATGGACTTTGTAGCTCATTTTCTGTTTCCACTTCAAGCAGTTCTTTCTTCCCACTTATAAATAAATACAGACAGTAACACTTGTTGAAGTCTAGATGCCAGTTTGCATTGTTTGAGCACTCACTGGAGTTTGGGGAGAGATCCTCCGAGGGTTCTTAGTGGGGTGGAAATACTTGTCTGAAGTCAGTAAAATCCACTGGCCAAGACAAAGTCAGATCCCAATGAGAATGTGACACCTAAGCCCCTCCCCTCAGGACTTCCTCTTCCACCCAGGGCCTGTTCAGCTGGTGACTTTTGGGCTGTGTGTTTAATGATGCATATATGTCGGAAAAAAATGGTGTTTCCTTGTATTTTATTCAGGGGGACAGGAAAGAAAAGGGTTGGAAATTAAAAAGAACGTGGTCCTTCACTTGGGGCAGATCAGCCAAAAGAGAAGGCAGAGTCCTCTCTGCTCACATCTTTCCACACTCCGTCACCCAGTCTCCCAAGCACCCTCTGAGCCTTGGCCGTATTGAGGGTGCCATCATACTACATTTCAGCCCCCCAAATTCCATGCATTTTGCAAGGCCCAGCTCACGACTGTGCTCCTCTATGACGCCTTCCTGGTCCTCCAGCCCTCGCTACCTCTCCCTTCCCTGGACCCCTTAGCGTGTGGTCAGAAACACAGAGCCCCCTGGGGTATTTTTGCTTACTGTTGTTATAGAAGTCTTCTGCTTTGCACCAGTATGGAAAGTTCTGGCAGATGGAAACCATCTCCTGACTTTAACCTGCTCCCACAACCCCCTCGCTATACTGGCCTACTGTCTACTGCCTACTGGTGGGTTTTGATTATATCCCAGACATTTCAGCACAGGCTGTGTAATCTGTGGATTTGGAAAAAAAGGATGAGAGAGAAGCTTGAGAGAAAAAAAGGTGGTTTGCTTTGAAAAGAAGAGACATGCCTCCCCAATAAAAGATAAAATGGCCAAATGGGGGTAGGCTTGTGCCCCTGAGATAAGAGGAAAGGTCATTTATTTAAACGGTAAATGGCTAGAAATGCAGATAGGATTTATAGGGCTTCTACAAATCCATAAAAAATGCTTGCACACAGATGCATGCATAATAATCCTGAATTGGCTATGAAATTTATCTTCATGAGTAAAGAGAAGAAGGATTGTTGATGGTGTTATGATTTTTACCCCATCTTTCCAAGGAAGACAGGATTAATACCAGGAGAGATAAATCATGATATGATTTTTGTATATATGCACAAAGCAAACACAATGAATATTTGATTTTCTCCAACTTCTGCAGGGCTAAATCAATTTGAAGAGATAATGGTGGAGGATTAAGTTATTGAAACGTGTGTAACTATAAAGTTTTGAATACAGTTAACTCACAAGTTATTACAATTTCAGTATAACATCTGTTATCATTGAAATAACAGATGTGTTGTATATTGTGAAACCAAGGGAAAATTGGATGTGCACACAGTTTTCAAAAGAAACCAGGCTCCTATTAAATTATTTGCAAAATCCGACACTATAAAAATTATTGCAAAGGGTAGACCAACTGAGGGGATGTCCTCCAAATGAAGCCACAACATGAATGATACTATTAATAGAAAATAAGAAGCAAACCAAATGTTATATGAATTCTTGTGCTTTTTCAAATTAGAGAGAAAGAAAGTTATCATACTTAAGGACGCATAAAAATTTAAAGCCATAAAATGAAAAATAACAATCCAAAAAAGTGGGTTTGGTATAATGATCATTTCTCAACCCTGCCATCTATGTTCAGTGTTCTTGATTTTCTTCCTTTACTACAGCAGCTAAACTACGAACTCCTCCTGAGCAGTGAGTTGTGTCCACCATCTTTTCAGAGGTCATATTTTCTGAACCCAGAGCTGGGGCATGTGCTTTAATGAGAACATATGGACATGCAGAAATTAGTGGAGAGCCTATTTGACATGGAGGCTTTCTCATAAAATCCAGAAATATGTGGTCACTTCCTGTGTTGCCCTGCAAAGTGCTGGCCTCAAAGGAGAGGCTCAGAAATAACTTACTGGCGCATTTGAATTGCAGCCTACTCTTTGCCAAGTGCCACCCTTGAGGCACCTCTGTGAGTTTTCTGATTACATTATTATGATTGCATTATTAGTGGCATTCAGCTAGTGTTTTGTATAGAGTTCTAAAATATGTTGCTACATTTTTATTTTCTTTCTCCACCTGTTCACAATTGTGCTTTTCTTTTATTCTTTTTCTTTTTTTGAAAGGTTTGGGGAAATAAATCCCACTGTATTATTATTTATCAAGGATCATGGTCAGGAAAGAATATGCCAGAAGTGTGAGGTTGAGGTCGGGGGAGATCTAATTAAGCTTGACTCTGTCTGGTTTTCAATTCTACTACCGTTGACAGCTTGCTCCTAGGAGAAAGAGGTCCCAGTTGGTCTCCACCACAAAAAGGTTTTTAATAAAATATTCAAGATAGCTGAGGACCTTTAGAATGGGTAATATTATTCAACATACACTATGATCTTCCTGCTGGTTATGGGCTCTGGACCAATACCCAGGAGCTTCTCTTGGAGTGCATGACTATTATGCATTATGTTAGAGTGTTCTGTGAAAAGTCAATTTACTCAGAGTCAGATACACCATATTTTAACTTTGAGACTAAAATTGTCTCTGGGGTTTAGTTTGCTGCCATGATTAAATTCTTATTGTTCTGCAAACCTTAGTTTTATTTTTAACTGTTTTGCTGCTGCATTTTTAAAAGACTGATGAATGGTTAAAAAAGAAAGCAAAACAAAAAAAAAATGTGAGGATTCAGGAAGAATGCTCCGATAAAGTGCAAACTTTCATTAAATAATGCCTGTAGTGAGTTTCCCTGCCGTCGGCTTTGCCTCTGGTTTCGAGAGCCTGCCTAACCAGACCTGGGACTTAATGAGGTGACTCCCTTCAGTGTCCTAGACACTTAGCTCTCAAAAATCTCTCTCTACAAACCAATTTTTCCCATCCGTTACAAAACGAGCACGAGAAATTGAATGCGTGGGTTGAAATCCCTGTTAATCAATTGGACTGTTCCCCTGGGGTTGTAGTTAAAGATCAAGTTTTCATTATCTCCAATAATTAGCATCATCTTTTTGGAAATTAACTGAATGGACTGACACAATAATCTGTGGTGGATGTGTCATGTGTCTTTCCATTATTAACTTTTTTGGGAAGAGGAAAGAGCGAGGAAGGGAAGAAATGAACGGTGGGAATTTTTTTCTTATCTGGGTGGCATTTAACATGAGCATGTGGGGGGTGGTGGGTGTCTATTTTAGATGATCTAAAAATGTAATGAACATGAGCTTTGGAGACATAATCGACAGCTTGGGTCCTGTTCCTACAACTTACTTGGTGAGCGAAATTCGACAACTTACTTCTTTAAGTCCAAGCTTCTGCGTCTATAAAAGGGAGATAATAATGATGCCTTTCTCACGTGGCATTATTGGAAAGAGAAAGTTCCCTATAAGAATAAGGTTGTCACAAAGATTCAATGCCAGAGTGCACATGAAGCACTTAACGAGTTACTGGCATTTGGTAAATACCCGTTGCATTGTAGCTACTATTATTGTAGCTCTATTACTTTAGACACTGTCATATTAAATGAAATTTTTATTTATTCATCAGATATTGATAGATTCACTTAACTATGCTCGAGACTACTGACTGGGCACTGAGAGGCATACAGAAATGAGTCCACGGTCCTTGTAGGGGGATCAGATGTCATCAGAAATGATTGTGGCTCAGGTGGGAGGTGGCAAGTGCTGTGGAAGATGACCAGGCAATGTCCAGTGCAGCGGTGCTGATGGAACCAGCCCCTCCATCCAGTGGTTGATAGCAGAGGAGGTGGTGCTCTTGTGGGGCAGCTCTACAGAGTGATTTTGAAGGTGGTTTCTGGCAGCAGAGACCCTAAACCTAGTTTTTCTTCCAAGGGTATTATGGACTGAATGTTTCTGTCCCCCCGCCATGCCACCCTGTCCAAATTCATATGTTGAAGCCCTAACCCCCAGTGTGGTATTTGGAGGTGGGGCCTTTGGGAGGTAATTAGGTTTAGATGAGGTCATGAGGGTGAGGTTCCCATGATACGGTTAGTGTACTTATGAGGAGAGGGAGAGAGACCAGAACATGCTCATTCTCCATGCCCCCACCCCACCCGGTGAGAACAAGAGAGAAGGTTGCTGACTATAACCCAAGAAGTGAGCTCTCACCAGGAACAAAATCTGCTGGCACCTTGATCTTGGACTTCCCAGCCTCTAGAGCTGTGAGCAACCAATGTCTGTTGTTGAAGTCACTCAATCTATGGTATTTTGTTACAGCAACCTGAGATGACTAAGACAGAGGGCTTCTGTGAGCTTCCCATTATCCGTTCAATGAATTCCTTTCCGCTTCAACCAGCCTGAGTACATTTACTGCTGGCCGCTCGGAAGCTCACTGAAATACCCCTCCTTTGCAGGATCTGGACTCTGGGGTTGTGGCGCAGCTTCCGTCTCTGTCCTCTCTGCCTGTCTTCTTCTTTTCATCCTGCTCCAGTAGGCTAATTCCTTTAGGGGTCTTCCATTCAAATTCCAGAGTGGGGGGATCTGATTGGCTGCATTAATGACCACAGGGCAGAGTGTGACATCAGACAACCTCAGTGGGCTGTACTCAGTCTGGAGATTGGTCCATGCTTGGTCTAATTAGGTGTAAAGGTGTGCTCAAGGCAGAGCTTGAAGCATCTTCCCTTAGCAAAGGGCAAGACGGGGGCATGTCTTTTGAAAAGGGGATCATGAGCATAGCAGGCACCATGGTCAACTTTTCTAGTACAGTTTTCTTCCAATAACATAAAGGAGGCACAAGCTTGTAAGATATAGAGGGGGAATTTCAGGGCTGGGATAGAATTCCTGGGAAAGGCTTATCAGAGAGAGGAGCCAACTCCCTCTTCCTCAGATGTCAGCCCAATTCTAGTGGCTTCTCCTGACTGTGTGCTTTCGGCTGTGTTCCCATGGAATATTAGACATTCTTTTATTGCAAAATTTTCATATTCTGTTTATGATGTTCATGTCTTTCCTCTTTTCTGTGAATTTTTAAGGGTCAGGAACTAACATATTAAAAACAGAACCTAGTGTAGAGCTGGATCTATACAAGTTCATATTAGGTAAGGTGTTGATGGCTATGGTAATAAATAAGCCCCCAATCACAATGACTTGGACATGATGGGTGGGAGTTTATTTCCCACTTACATAAAGACCCAGATGGGAGTTTCTGATTTATGGGTGGCCTTCCTCTAAGCAGGGATCAGGGGTTAGGATCCTTCTGTCCTATGGCTTCACTGCCTTCAACACGTGGCTTCTGAGGTCTCCATGCTTATCTCCATCAGACTATAAGGAGGATTCCACATTCAGAGTTTTCTAAGCCAGGCCTGGAAATGATATGTATTACTTCCATTTACTTTCCTTGGCCTAGAATGCAGTCACGAGGCCACCCCTAGTGCAAGGGGGATTAGGAAATGTATTCTCGCTGTGGGCCCAGGAAGAAGAAGAAATGGGTCTGGCATGCAGCTCACTAACCTCTTAAATCTTGAGCTGGGCCATGAAGAAAAAGAAGGCTGTGAACAGACAGAGAGGAGGGGAAGACATCTCAGACAGCAGCAGGCATGAGGGCTGCAGTGTGGGAACGAGAAGGGAGGGCTGGCTGGAGGGGCTCAGAGTGGAGAATGAGCCTCTTCTTTACCAAAGTGTCTGGTCTGAGATTTTGGTACCTCGAATGAAGGAGTGCTGTGGTTGAAGGTGCTCCTTTGGAACCCGCAATGCCTGGTTCGAATCTCAGCCCAGACACTTAACCAGCTGTTATCGTGCGTAAGTTCTCCGTGCCTCATTTTCCTCATCTGTAAAATGCGGAGAGAGACAGTATTCCCCTCACAGGCATGTTATGAGGATTACATACATTAAAACCTAGAAAATATTTAGAGGAGTGCCTGGCATATAATAAGATTTCAATAAGTGTTGCTATTTTTGTTTATTCTATCTAGGGTGTGCGTGTGTAATAACACCATGAAGACAGAGATATAGTAAAATAGGGGTAAGGCAAAAAGAAGGGAGGGAGGTCACAGGATTTGACTTCAGCCCTCTATGTGGGTCACTAACCAGTAACATCATGACACTCTTACTAATCTTGGTACTTCAGACAGTCAATGCTTTCTCCTGATTGCCTTTGCTGTCCCATCAATTATCAATTGGTTCTTTAGTGATATGTGGTCTTACATTTTGTGTTTTGTGTTACGACATAAATCTTTTTTCTCTCTCTTGCCTTTTGTCTGAAATTTGGCTCATTTGTGTGAGAATATAATGATGCTCATTAGTATTGGTAGGACCCAGCTGCCGCTGGCTCCCTTAGAGCAGGGCCCCACTCCTGTGGCCTTTATTTCAGTGGGTGTGCTGTCCATTAATGCAAGGTCATTGCCAGTTCCTGCGCTTGTTCCCTCCTTCCTCTCTGCGCCCTCTCTGGCTTGCCAGTCCTATTACTGGTGGGTTGCCTTCCACTGTCGAAGGTCACCCTGACTCACTCTCCACTCACTCAGGGTGCAAGTTCTTGGGGTCCTATGGCAGTGTCCACAGGCCAGCAGCTGCCCCAAGTGCAAGGCTGGTGGCTACCCCCGCCAGCTGCCAGGAGGGATGGGGCAGCAACTTCGGGACAAGGTGATGGGCATTGGGCACTGATGTTTGATGAACTACTTCTCTGCATTCTTGCTTTGCAGAGAGGCTGGGTAGCGTAGGTTTGCCAAGTCCTCAAATAAGAAAACACTGTGTTTCCACTCGACTTCACATTCGGAAGTAAACTCACTGGGCAACTTCTTGCGTGAGGCTCATGTAACTTTAATGCCTTGCCCTGGCACTGTTTACTCGTCTGGCTGGTAATGGCCCCTTTGCACGGCCTCCTGGAGGACAGGATTTGTTCCCTGCCTTGAGGGCGTGCCGTCCCAGGTCAGCAGATGGCCTTCTGATTACTATTTCCAGCCTGTCTTACCTGACCATTCCTTCACTGTATGAACAGCTGTTTCCTTCACTTCAGTGCTGCCCAACCGGATTGGTGATTTTTCTTCTGTCCTTTTGTTTGCACAGAACATAAATCTTTCTCTCTTTCTGACCTGGCCTGCAGTTCCATCCACCTGTGCCCGCCTTGAGCAATATATAACTCTCGCCAGGTTCTGTTTCCCTTGCTCGCTTCAGCCTATAAACCAAACTTTCTTCTGCCTTCCTCCCCCTCTTCTGGGCTGATTCAGCACTCTCGTAGCACCTGGCTGCCAGTTAACACTTAAACACAAAGAAATACATTATTTTATGGGTCTGACCTGAACTGGAAACCTCCGACAGTACGAGATGTGCAACAGAAAGCTCAGTCCCCTTGGCCTCCTTTCTCTCCTTTTCTTGAGTCTGAGGAGACTTAATTTACATCAGGTTAGCAGCGATTGTGCTAATTGAAAATGAGTTAATTAAACAACTTGGTACTTAGGAAGGCTTTTGAGCTGTCAAAGTATTGCCAGTCAATTGAATCAATCCAGTTCAATGTTTAACAATGATCACAAAAATTGGATATGAATTTAAGAAAGGAAAAAAGACCTGTGTGTTCCTAAGAAGGCACTCTCGTGGATTCCAGAAGACTCCTAGTCAAATGCTATTTATTGACCTTTCCAATTGCTGCACCTGTTTCAGTGGTGTTCAAATTTATAATTTTATTTTGGTTTCCTGGATTATGGAAGAATCCTTCTACATGTCTTCTTTTTGCCCTCTTTTTATTGAAGGCATGAAATGCTCTCAAAACACCGTTTCTCACTTCCAGTTGAAAACCAAAAACGTGAAGTACTCATGTGATAAAGTTTGTTCCAACAGGCGAATCAGGAAGAAAGGGCCCACCTGTGAGTATGAGAAGCTTTGTAGTGAAATGAATGAGATCCTGTTATATTACAATCCAGAATCTGCCAAACACACACATACATGCAACTGTTCATAGGAGATAACCAATGGGTTGAGAATTCTTAGCTGTCTTTCCATTTCTTCTGAGTGTTAACCATGTGGGTTTTCTTTCTCTCTCCCTAGTTTTTGTTTTGCAATGGGCTGATATTTGGTGTGTAATTAACACTTAAGTATTGGAATGAGAGTTTAATTATAAGGATAGTCTATGTTGCATATGGGATGCCTTCAAATTGACTAGGCTGAATTGATAGGGCTGCAGACATCTGCATGGAAAATTTTGACGCCCCTGCCATCTGCTGGTCCTCTTCAGCTCATGGAATTGGCATGTTGAACCCCACTTGGAGTAGCTGATCACCCCATTTCTTTGACCGAGCAGAATAACAGTTTATGGTATTTGTATGGTGTTTTTTATCTTTCATTGTGTTTTCATGTCTATTAACTCTTTTGATCCTCACATCAACCCTATGAGATAGGACAGATGCAATTTTCTCATTTTATATCTAGAAAAAGGAGATTCGGAGTGGTTTACCTGGCTCATCCAAGGTTATGGAATTAATTAGTATCAGAGCCAGAATTATATGCTTACCATCCTGACACCTCGTCCCAGGGAAGCATTTTCACTTGGCGTCTACCTTAAAAGGTATACTCTTTAACACTTTTAGAAATAACACGTAAGGGCAGCAAACTTAAGTTCACGTAGAACTCTTTAACCCTGACAGCAAAGCTCACATAGCAGGCATGCTTTGCAGTATTGTGTTATGGCGTGTGTTTCTAACGATGAACCGCTGGCACTACCAGATCGTGAAGTACCACTGCTTCTGTCACCAGATCAAGGTCATATAATGCACAGTGAGTGTGGTTTTGATTCTAAGGCCAAGCCCCTGGTGATGAACATCTCTTTGTGGAACATTTGTAATTCGTGTAAGGTACTTAATCATTTGTTAAGGAGATAGAACATGCAGTTATTCAGAACACTCATTCTGCAGGTATTTTGTTATTCATGGGTAAGAGTATAAAACTTGGGAAATGACAGGGACAATAGAGACATCTAGTTGAGTCTGTTCATTTTAAAGGTGAAGGAATAGAGGCCCAGGGAAGTGAAGCGACTATTTAACAGCAGACTCTGGTCCCGTGACTTTCAGTCTAGTGCCTATTCACCCGGTGTGAAGTCAGGGATGGGAACCTAACCACCCAACCTCAGGGAGGGCGGCAGAAGCCTTCCCAGGGAGACCTCAGGTTTCTCTCAGAGTGATCATGCGTATAAATAAAATCATATTTTATACACAGTTTTCCTGCAAAAAATTATATATATACACACACAATTTGTTCGAAAACATGGAATTTAGAAAAATAATTTATTAAAATATTTGAATTGACAATAGAGGCAGAGGTTTTTTTTCATTCTGCACTTCTGTATCAAGGCTTGTTTAATAATTCATAAATTCACTAGGAAGTTACGATCAATAAACTATCTTCTTTGTTTGGGGGGGGCGTTAGCTTCTGGAACCATGAATCTCACATACTTAAAATAATAATAGCAAATATCTAGTGAGAGCATGCCACATTTAAGCTCTTTGATTATTTTTTCTAATTTAATTCTTTCAAGCACCCTATTATGATCCTATTTTACAGACAAAGAAGCTGAGGCTCAAAAAAGCTTGAGGCCACATACCCTCTGTAAACGGTAGAGTTTTAATTTAGTCAAAATGGTCTGACTCCAGAAGCTGCAACTTCTGCCTCTCTCATCATATTTCAAAATATTTCAAAAAGAGTTTCATGAAATTCTTACGCTACTTGATTTCTCTGATAAGCATGAAATAAAGTGCAAATTAAAAATACAACACATTGCTCAATATTTTCTGCTAAGGATGTCTGGATTTGGTAACCAGGTAGTGCCAAGACAGAGGCTCTCCTGAACAGGTGCAAGAGGGCCCCCCAAGGTTGCTGAGCCCTGCAAACATCTTATAGACAGACTCCTGGGGTGGAAACATCTCTAGCAAGTTCTGTACCTCTAAAGGAAAGTCTGGGGACAGATAAGGAGCAGTTGCAATGGAAACCTCTTTTATAATTTGAACACTTATTTTAGAAGATAATGAAGATATATACTTTAAAAGACAGCAAGAAGTGTGGAAATAATTATTAAATTAGGTCTTAAAGCCCAATTTATGTTTTTGTTTGTTTCTAAGTTACGAATAGGGCAGTAAGTTACAACCGAATTTTACCTGCTGACTCCTGAAGAGTTGGAATGAATCACTGCGGCTCAGGTGGACTTTCCATTTCAGATGACAGTACTTGGAATAATTAGCTTTTGGTTTTGAAACCACACCAATTTAATAAGAAAGAGCCTGCAGCGAGCTTAGGCAACCTCAGAGTATCTCCTTTACAACTCCATTTTTTCTTGACTAACCACCAGCTGTTTCACTAAAAGTGAGCTCATGAAAGAAAGAGTTGCATAAAGTTTTATACTTCTCATATTCTGTTTTCCTTTTTAAGCTGCAAACTCAAGCCTGATTGTACAGCACTCCAACCAAAAGACCCCCTCAGGCAAGAAACACATTATGGAAAGCTATTTATAAGGTTTAAATTATCCATATTAACATACTTAAGATTCACCAGGGTGGCTTCTAGATGCCAGATCCAATCCACAGTGAAGCTTTGGTGTTCAGTTGTGTAGTTGAGTACATAGGTTCTCACAGGAAGAAAATGTCGGGTGAAACCACAGGGCTGGAAGATCCCTGGAGGAGTTAACTGGTCTATCCTCCTGCCTACGGCAGGACCAAAAGCAGAACCCATTTAGGTTTAGGTACAGGCCTATATTCTTGTTTTGTTTGCAAAACCTGATTGGGTCCATCTCTTTCCATTTTTAAAGTGAAAGCTGTAGGCCAAGTATGAGACAAAAAAATTACTTGGTATATATAGACACACATGTATGCAGCCAGCCTTTGATCATTAAGTATTTGTTGCCATTCTCCTGTATTAAAAGGACAGTATCAAGCTCAGAAAGTTAACCTAGTATAGGTAAAAACATAGTTCATTCTCACAATACAATTAGGCTAAGAAGACATGACATATCTCAGAAACATTTATATTCCAATTCAAGACAGCCCTGCAGTGTCTTGACGTGAGTATTAGAGACCTAATGTGTACTAGCACAGACAGTTCTAATCACACTCACTGGGACTTCTAGTCCTTTTATACTTTCATGTCCTGGGACTTCATTCACAGCATTTCAAAATCACAAAAGCTTGATTTCAGGGAGGTTGGAGACATACAATTTTCCTGTCTTGAATTCTTGCCCAGAATGTATCTGCTCCCTCTGTGCCTGTCCCACTGCTAGAAATAGCCAGTGCCATCAGATGGGCTGCTGTAAGAAACCCAGCAATGCAGGGCCAACATCTCCATGCAAGGTTGTGGTCCAAGGCATTCCCCTGGGCTTTGGGCAGGCTTTTTAACTGGGGAGAAATGGTCACTGGTCTCTCACTCTTATCTCTCCCCAAGTAGGGTCAACAGGCTTCTACTTGGATCAGAAAGCATGGAATTAAACAGAAAACCAGGTGGAAAAGCAACCTTTTGTTCATTCCTGCAGTCTTTCAATAGGCTTATGGGCTAGATTCTGAGGCTACAAAAATGCATGATGCCCTTGCTTGTGAAGAGCTCAGGATAAACAAGTAAGCACGGTGCTGGGCAAAGGGCAGTGACCGCTGTGCTGCAGGTAGTGGTGGGGCCAGGAGAGGGGGCGATTAGGTCAGCCATGAGTCTGCAGAATGTTTTATCAATTAAGTGACATTTAAACTGGGCTTTGGAGGATAGAGGATTTCATCAGACGAAGAAGGTGCCAGAATCATTCTAGGCAGAAGGAATTCTGTATCCTGGGACACAGAGAATGGCAGAGTAGAGGAAGAACTGTGGAAAGAGGGACAGAGTGGAACAGCGGTTTGATGACCACATATTATAAATGGCTTTTTACAGAGCTTGGCTTGGGAGTTTGGATTCAGTCCAGAGAGGAGGATGGAGAGGAGGGATGGGAGTCCGCTAAAGCTCTTAAACAGGAAATGACATGTCTGGGTTCATGTTTTAGAACTATCACTCCAGTAGCCAGTGCGTGGAGGGAATACTGAAGTGGGAAAAGCCCAGAACCAGAAGACTGGCTTGGAGGCCATAGCAAAAGTCCAGGGGAGACAAGGTGAGGGCCGAGCCAAGGAGGAGAGAGGAGATTGTTGGCATTATCGGAGATGGCTGGATTTAGACTAGATCTTGCAGTAAAGGAGAGAAAAGGCTGGGGAGGTGTTTCACTTCTCTAGAGATCAAAGGAGACGAATGGAACATGAGAAGAGGGTCACATTTAGAAGAGGTGAGGTGTAGAGCCCAGGAGGTTTTGAAATAAGTTTAATTGTAGGCATGTGTCCAACATGTGTGTGGGCCAAGCAGTTGGCAACATTTAGCTCAGTTGAAGATGTATAATGGCAGAGTTGAGGAGGGACCCAGAGGTGGGACAGGACAGCAAGACCCACCATGGATGACTGATGGGTGCTGTCGATTTAGGAAATGCTCCCGTTGCTGGAGCATCTCCCTGTTAGGTTCGGCCACACTGTGGTTCCCATGTGTCTGCACTTCTCCAACTTTTCTATCAAGACGCCTCTATACCTCAGCGGAGTGGGGGAGCGGGGGCTGGGGCTGGAGGAAAAGGAGAAATTTTCTCTCAAGTGTCTGTTTTATCTGAAAAATGTATTTCATGTCTGAATTTTGCTACACAAAATTTCCATGTGTGTTTTGATATAAATAATGTTTTAAATTATTTACCAGTTAAATTATGCATGTTGACTGCTCCCCACCCAAATCTATGCATAGCTGGGGCTTTGGGCGCCTTTGGTATGTGAAGCACCAATCTTGTGGAGATCTGACCATTACTGGGGCAGCTCTTCTTCTCGGGACGGGTCCCTGTGTGCTTGCGTGTTACACTGGTACTGGAATCCCCCAGCCATACCCTCGGGCAGAGTAGGAGCTAATTCCAACTTTGCAAAAAGAAACAATTCAGAGCTGATTTTTTTCCCTTCCTTAAAAAATGAAACCAAATCAGATTATTTATATATTTGACTTTTTTTAAATTACAAGGATAGGACACAGTGGAAAAAAAAAAAACTGGATAATATACAAGTGCATAAAATACCAAGTATGTGCTACCTTCCTCCTCCCCCTCGCTCCCTACCCCAGCTCCCAGTTCAGGGGTGCCCATGTGAATAACTGAAAGTGCTACAAATAAGGCCCAGTAACTGGCAGCAGCCAGGAGCTTGTTAGAAGTGCAGATTCCCAGGTCCCTCCCCAACCTACAGATCAGATTTTGTATTTTACAAAGATGCCCAGGAGATAGGTATACTTGTTCAAGTCTGACGAGTGAACTTTTTGTGGGACTAGCGGAAGGGAAAGTTCATTTCCTCTCTCTTCATCCTGGAAGCTTTGGTTTTTGAATCCCTAAATGCTGCTGCTTCTCTGGGCTTTTTGTCCTTGCCCTGCCATCGAGGCAGGCAGTTCACCTGCACCTGGCTGTGTGTGGAGTGTCGTCTCTGCTCTGTGAGGGGTCAATCCCCTCCCAGGCAAGGGGTCACCTGCCAACCTGGCTCTTTGCAGTTCTCATCCGTTCATTTAGCATTGACCCCAGATTTCCAGGAAAACAAAACACAATGAAGCAACAGAAGGAACAATCCCCAAACTGTGCTTTCTTGTGAACCCACTCCGCCATTCCTGCCCATCTGAATGGAACCCGGCTCTCTTGGTGTGTTTCCCTGAGGCCACTAGGGAAGGAGGCACACCAGCTTCTTGTGACAAATCGCCTAGATTCCCTGAGTGCCACTAACTACTCTTTCCTGGCATCACTGCTGCTGGAGAGCCTTGGCTAGGTTGTTGGTGGAGGTATTTCATTAGGGCCCAGTGCGAGGAGATTAAATCAGAGCTGTCATAGAGAAGATACTCACATTTTTATAAGGTTATGCGTACTGGAGGATATCTTGCCGTAGAGGGAGCCTCGTGTGTGTGTTGTTGGCACTGATTCAGGACACCTGGGTTATAAAGATTCAAGTCAGTCCTTCAGGTTTCCAACCCACTGTGGCAGATTGTGCTGGTTGCATTCGTTATGGATCTTGGAATCAGGCACAACAGTCTACCTTTGTCCTTTATGTGGGGTAGTGACTATCACAGAAGCTGAAATATGCTGGATGATCTAGGACAATTATTCGGGGTTAAGCCACGATTAGTGCCATCATGGCTAGTTCCTCTGGAGTTGTGGAAAGTGTAATGGAAGGGATTTAGATATAGTAAAACATGTATGAAATCTACGCCTAGCCAGCTTGGGCTGCTGTACCAAATTCCATAGACTGGGGTGGCTTAAAACACAGACATTTATTTCTCACAATTCCGAAGGTTGGAAGTCCAATATCAAGGTGCCAGCATGGTCGGGTTCCGAGGAGGGTTCTCTTCCTGGCTTGTAGACAGTGGTCTTCTTCCTGAATCCTCACATGGAAGGGGAGGGGGAGAGATCATCTCTCCCATGTCTCTTCTGATAAGGGCACTGTCTTAGTTTGCGTTGCTGTAGAGGAATTTGTAAAGAACAGAGGCTTATTGGGCTCAGAGTTCTGCAGGCTGTACAAGAAGCACGGTGCTGGCCGCTGCTGCTGCTGGGGCCTCAGTCTGCTTCCCTTTACCGCAGAACGTGGAGAAGAACCGGATTACGAAAGTCTCAGGATGACAGGGCGAGTGCAAGAGAGTGGGGAGAGAGGGGCCGGCTCTTTTCAACAACCAGTTTTTGCAGGAACTAATAGAGCGAGAACTCACTCCTGCGGAGAAGGGGGCACCACCTCTCCCTTGACCAAAACACCTTCCATGAGGCCTCACTTCTAACAAATTTCAACGTGAGGGGTGGTGGGGCCAAACAAACCACATCCAAACCACAGCAGGCACGACTCCCATCCATGATGGCAACACCCTCAAGACATAATTACCTCTTGGAGGCCCCACTGCCAAATACCATCACGTTGGGGGTTAGGGCTTCGGCATATGAGTTTGAGTGGGCAGGATACAAACACTCAGGCCATAGCAACCACTGAGAGAACAATGTACATTAGACTCACCTGTGTACTCATTCAACATGTAAATTGAACATTGTGTAGGCCAGTATTTTCTAAAGTTTTAAAGCTCACGCTTTATTTTGATATCCCTAAAATCCCTTCCTTCCCTGCCAAGATTTTGATATACACCTTATTCCCTCTCCCTGACCTCCACCATCTCCACTGAAAAGCAATGTCTTCCGTATCCCATTAGCTAAGACAATTTTTCAGTCTTTTGTTCCCCTGTTAGGAAAATAATGGTTCTGTTCTTCATATTTCAACTGTAAAAGCATATTATTGAATATGTTTTCTCAAACTACACATTGTCTCCATGTCCCACCAGGGGAGTTTGACCCACTGCTTTAGGGGAACGTGCACCTGGGAAAGAATCACTATCCTAGGAATTTAGTGCAGGTAAAATTCTGAAAATAAGCATGACCTTGCAAAGATCGTGCTAGAGATCTCAGAAAAACAAGAAGCCAACTTATTCCAGCAGTTAAAGACGACAAGATAAAGGAGAGGCCCAGAGAATGCAGTTTTGGGGTTATAATCCCTTTTTCTTTTACCATTTCTCAAATGTGCTTTCTTTCAAATCCTTCCACGGATCCAATATGGGAATGTGTTTGGCTGTTTCTAAGTTATAATTTCAGCCATACTTGCTAATGTTTGGAATTTCTTTATTAAGGAACCAATTTATTTTTCCTGTTGAAAGAGTTTTAAAAGCCCTCAGACAAGAAACTTCTACTGACGTGTAAGGGATTGGTGGTGGTAGTGGACTTTGACGTGGTGGGTAAAAGAGAGCATGAGAGTTTTGCGTGAAAAAGTTGTAAAAACCACAGGAAGAGGAGACACAGGGTGTGGAAGGTAGGGGGGGCTAGTGTAGCAGTTATTCTGCAGGTAGGCGTTTCAGTGTTTCGCTGTCTTCTGACAGCTCCTTCCCAAGCACAGCCAGTGAAGGACCAGCATGGTGTTTTCGCTCCGTATCTCACTAGCATCTGCCACATAGTAGATGCTCAGTAAATGCTGAATGAATAAATGGATTCTTAGAAATATTACTTGGTATTCTGATCTAACTCTTGCCACCTGTCACAAGTGAAGCCATGGTTGGTGGGCAGATGTCTTGTAACATCCCAGAGGCTCAATCTGACGTGCAAAGTTCATCTGAGCATCTTAAGAGAATTATACAGAAAAAACGATTTTCACAAAATATTTCCGAGACATGTAGGACAAATGTCAGGAGGCCGATCTTAGCTTTGCCATTGCTACTTTTGTGAAATTCCCTAAGTCTTCATTTTTCATCTGTCAAAAAGTAGAAATGAATATTTCATGGAGTTGCCGTGAGGATTGAGTGAGATGTGTAGGGTAGGAGGCACAGGGCCTGGTGGTTTGTGGGTGTTGAAAAATACACAGTTATCCCAAGTTATTCATAATAGGTGGAAAATTGAGTGGGTGCTGGAGTTCCCTGCCAGTTCATACTCCTTTGGAGTAATGACTTTTAGGCCTGTGGATTTGTTTACAAGCGGTCAATCCAGAAGCATGAAGTGGTCCTTTACGGAGACATTGCCAGGTTATCCAATAGGGTGGGAATGTTGGTTCTGACTAGCTTGCTTAGGAGTGTGACTCGAAACGGGTGGACAGCAAAGGTACTAGAACCTCCCCACATTGGGAAGACCCTTAGATTTAAGGCAAATGCTATAATAATGTTTTCAGGAGCCAGAGGCTCTTTTAGGGCTTGGCCTGGTGGTCTTAAAGCTAAGTACAGGCATACCTCATTATAGCATGCTTCACTTCATTGCGCTTCACAAATGCTGTTTTTTACAAACTTAAGATTCGCGGCAGTCCTGCATTGAGCATGGCTACTGGTGCCATTTTTCCAACAGCATGTGCTCACTTCGTCTCTCTGCATCACATTTTGGTAATTCTTGCAATTTTTAAAAGTTTTTCATTATTATTGCATATGTCATGGTGATCGGTGATCAGTGATCGTTGGTGTTACTATTGTAACTGTTTTGGGGCACCGTGAAATGTACACATATAAGATGGCGAACTTAATAGATGTGTGTGTTCTGATTGCTCCACAGACTGGCTATTTCCTCATCTCTCTCCCTCTCCTCGGGCATCCGTATTTCCTGAGACACAACAATGTTGAAATTAGGCCAATTAATCATCCTACAGTGGCCTTTAAGTATTCAAGTGAAAGGAAGAGTTGCACATCTCTTACATTAAATCAAGAGCTAGAAATAATTCAGTTTGGTGACAAAGGTTTGTCAAAAGCCGAGATAGGTCGAAAGCTGGGCCTCTTGTGCCAAATAGTCAGGTTGTGAATGCAAAGTTAAAGTTCTCGAAGGAAAGTAAAAGTGCGACTCTAGTGAACACACAAATGATTAGAAAGCAAAAAAGACTTATTGCTCAGATGGAAAGAGTTCGAGTGGTCTGGATTGAAGGTCAAGCCAGCCACAGCATTCCCTTAAGCCAAAGCCTAATCCAGAGCAAGGCCCTGACTCTGTTCAATTCTGTGAAGGCTGAGAGGGGTGAGGAAGCTGCAGAAGAAAAGTTTAAAGCTGCAGAGGTAGGATCATAAGGCTTGAGGAAGGAAGCCGTCTCCATAACAGAAGAATGCAAGGTGAAGCAGCAAGTGCTGATGGAGAAGCTGCAGCAAATTATCTGGAAGATCTAGCTAAGATCATTGATGAAGGCGGCTGTATGAAAAAGCAGATTTTTTTCGATCTAGATGACATCGTCTTCCATTGGATGATGGAAGTTAGTTCAAGACTAATTTCCATTGGCAGACGATGTCATCTAGGACTTTCACAGCTTGAGACAAGATGTCAATGCCTGGCTTCAAAGCTTCAGAGGACAAACTGACTCTTTTGTTAGGGGCTAATGCAATTGGTGTCTTTAAGTTGAAGTCAGTGCTCATTTACCATTTTGGAAATCCAAGAGCCCTTAAGAATTATGCTAGATATGCTCTGCCTGTGCTCTATAAATGGAACAAAAAAGCCTGGATGACAGCACATCTATTTATAGCATAGTTTACTGAATATTTTAAGCCCACTGTTGAGACCTAATGGCTAAAAAAAAAAAAAAGATGCCTTTCAAAATATTACTGCTTATATTACCTACACCCAAGAGCTCTGTTGGAGATGTACGGAGAGTAATGTTATTTTCATGCTTGTTAACGCAACATCCATTCTGCAGCCCATGGATCAAGGAGTAATTTTGGCTTTCAAGTCATATTATTAAAGAAATACATTTTTGTAAGGCTATAGCTGCCATATATAGTGATTTCTCTGATGGATCTGGGCAAAGTAAATTGAAAACCTTCTGGAAAGGATTCAGCATTCTAGATGCCAATAAGAACATTCATAATTCACAGGAGGAGGTCAAAATATAAACATTCACAGGAGTTCGGAAGAAGTTGATTCCAGCCCTCATGGGTGACTTTGAGGAGTTCGAGACTAACTGCAGATGTAGTGGAAACAGCAAGAAAACTAGGGTTAGAAGTGGAGCCTAAGAATGTGACTGAATTACTGCAATCTCAGGATAAAACTTGAACAGATGAGTAGTTGCTTCTTATGGATGAGGAAAGAAAGCAGTTTCTTGTGATGGAATCTACTCCCGGTGAAGATTCTGTGAATATTTCTGAAATGACAACAAAGGATTTAGAATATTGTTTAATACATAAACTTAGTGGGTAAAACAGCAGCAGCGGTTGAGAAGATTGACTCCTGTTTTGGAAGAATTTCTCCTGTGGGTAAAATGTTATCAAAGAGCATTGCATGCTGCAGAGAAAGGAAGAGTCAGTAGATGCGGCAAAACTTTACTGTTGTCTTATTTTAAGAAATTGACACAGCCACCCCAAACTTCAGCAACCACTACCTTGATTAGTCAGCAGCCATGACATCTAGGCAAGACCCTCCACCAGCAAAAAGATCATGATGATCCTTAGCACCTTTTCACAATAAAATATTTTAAAATTAAGGCATATATATGTATATATAAACATGATAGACTATATAACAGACTACTCGATACACTACAATATAGTGTAAACATAACTTTTATATGCACTGGGAAATCAGGATTTTTGGGTGACTTGCTTTATTGCAATATTCCCTTTATTGTGGTAGTCTGGGGACACACCCTCCGTGTCTCCATGGTGTGCCTTGTATTCAGGTACCCAGGCCCTGGATCATGAGCTTCTTAGAGGCAAGGGGCTGTGGCTCTGTCTTTATGACTGCAAAGCTTCTAGTCCAGGCCTTCTAGGAGCTGGTAGATATTTTCTGAGTGAGCAAATGCATGCCCAAATGAAGGCTGACCAGATATATGAGCTAGAAAGGTGAGGGCTTCAGACAGGGAACCAACCCAGAGATAGGGAGGCTGGTGATGGGTAGGGACAAGGTTAGTGTGTCCAATATAAGAAGCAGTGCAAAAGGTAAGCCACAGAAAGGGCCATTCCCAGAGGGGTTTCTGTGTTGGCAGTGCCCCACATTCTATAGGGTTTAGCCCCACATTCTTTAGGTTTTCTTGGTGCACTTCCCAATAGGCATCTTGGTCCTGACCTTAGAGTGTCTTGGGTCTAGGTAGTGTCTAGGTAGTTGGCTTGAGGAGAGGCCAAGTCTGGGTCACTTTTGGTGCCAGAGTCTCTTAGCCTGACTTGCATGACTGCCTGCTTCTGTTTGGAGTGGGGACAGAAAGCCTAGGCTGCCTGAGGTCACTGGGGTGTGAGGCACTTTTGGGCTGCAGTTGGCTCCTTTATGCAGAGGAGGCCGAAACTATTGGGGAATGCTTTTGACAATATCCTTGGTAGTGGTTCTTTTTCCTCCTCTTAACTGGAGACCCACCGGCTGGAACTAGAAGCCTGCACTCACAAAGGGCCTCACAAGCGCAGGAGATGAGTGAACCCAGATTCATGCAGCATTGACTTATTTATCCTTAAAACCTTTCTACTATGGAAAATATCAACCTCCATATACTCAGTTAATGCCTTCTACAATTATCAACTCTTACAAACTGCCTCCGCCTACCCTTTGAAACAAATCCAGACAAAATATCATTTTATAGCCCAGGGGCTGAAAATGATCATCATCATCACTACCACTGTCACCACCACCACCACCGTCACTCTCAAAGCTTTCTTTGGGGATCTGATAAAACTTATAGACTTTCTCAGAAAAATGCATCCACCTACCTGCATCTGAAGTCCTACATACTATTGCAGGGGATTCTTAAAATTCTGGAAACCTTGCCAAGACCTCATGTTAAGAAACTCTGCTTTGGACTGAAGTGGTCAACTCTGGTCTTGATTCTTGGACCTCCATCAGTCAAGGAGACTTCTGATTAATGCAGTGTGATGTTCTGCAGCAGAGTGGAGACATGTAGGTCCCTTGCAAGATGAGAAACCCATTCTGATTTGTCACTTCAGTTCATCACTTGCGTTCCTCTGAAGCACAAATTATTATTTTCAGTGAAGATGGAAGTAGCTCAAATATCTTTAAAAGTAACACTTGTGAATATGTAATAAAAAGTTAGTCTGGGTTTATTGAAGTAGCAAATACTTTCAATGAATATTAATGAAGAAATATGAAACTAAAAGATATACTGGGTTATAATACCAGTGCACTGAAATTAATAAAGATAAATTTTAACAAGAATGATTAAAATAATTGTTGCTAATATAAGTTTTACATATTCCAAATTTTTAAGGGACATGAAATTGCTTCGGAATTCAAGGCCAGCAGATTATGTGTTTAAATGCCAGCCCAGCTACAACTGTGCCATTACTAACTTTCACTAAGTGTTGAAAAATCTATGTGGTGTATATTTCGATTTCCCAATTTTGCTCTTTTTAAGAGAGAAAAGTTAAAAGGGGAATCTATCACCAGGCTGGTATTTAAGCTCATAAGCAAGATGACCAGGATAACATTTAAGATACAACCTGCTGAAAATAATTGATTACCTCATGGACAGTCAATCTCATTAATATATGGCAAAGATTGCAGGCATAAATATGAGGGTCAGCATAAAATCCACTTGCTTAAAAGTACTAACCATTATATTATTAGGTAGCCAAGCAGATGTCTTCTTCCCAGGGCCTGGGAGTGATTTCCTTCCATTCCTGCCAACGACCTTCTCTTCTTCTGCTAACCCCATCTGCAATTCCTTCTGCGGTGGTGGCCATGCTTCCATATTACCTATGGGTTCTCCTTGATCATTTGCAGAGAAAGAGATGGATATCACTTAATTAACTGCCATGACTACATCATTATCCCCTAGGTGGCTTGACAAGGGGGATCTGAGTTCACCTTTGGGGATCTTTACCTATTTTCTACCAGTCCAGTTTATTTCATAGGATTAAGAATGAGCATGCTAACTTCTGACTTGATCTCTCTTTCTCTCTCTCTCTCTCTCTTTTTCTCTCTTCACACATATACACTTGTCCCCTCTGCGTGAGCTCGGACTTGCCTTAAGGAAATAATGTACATCCAACATTTCTAGATATTTAGTGGGGGAGTTTTCAGCTTATCTTTAGTCTGCTGTCTTTCCAGAACTACATGTTTGACCTAGTTTCCTTCTATCTTTGCTTGGCCTTATGTAGTGCTGGCTTCATGCTTAGGTTCTACAATATAGTTTCTAGAAAGCTCTAAGCTTCCCTCCTCATGGTACCAAGATGACACCAATAGTTTCAGATGTTCACACCAACAAATCCAGAGGAAAAGTGACTGTTCCTTCTGGTACCTTTACTAAAAGAGAGAATAATTTCATGTCCCTGGAAACACCCTGGGTCTCATTGGCTGACACTGGGTTGTACGCCAGTTGCTGTGGCTGCAGATGGCATATTCTGTGTGGCTGAAGCCCTCAGGGCACCCACCCCTATATCTAGAGTAGAGATGCAAACTGTTCCAGCCACGTGGATGATAATGGGATGGAAAATCAGGGTATTGCTGTTCAGGATGAAGGAGGATGTGTACTGGATAGCCAGTAGCAGATGCCCATTTTCCTTTCCTTCTTGTTCTTACCTGGCCATGTATTTTATGAGATATGTCCAGATGCTTGTTTTGCCAAAATATGGGGGTTTGCAATGCTGGGGTCATTAAATGGAGGTCAGGAAAAGGATATGCAATATCTTTATCTGGAGGCAGAAACAATTGTGAAGTTGTGTTATCTTGTTTTTTAAGTAAGTCTGTTATTAGGACTTAAAAGTCCTACAAGCCTGAAAGTCAAGATAGAAACCAGAGAATTTGTAATACCAGCAGTTGATGATGCTAATACTACAACAAATAATAATACAGCTGTATAGCAATTTACCATTTATGGAACACTTTTACACTCATTTACATTTAGTGGTATATGTAAGACAGGTATGGATTTCATTCCTAGTAGCAGAATCCATACAAACATACTAAATAATCCAGTGATTTGTAGAAGTAACAGCTTGTTATGAGATTAAAATGTTATTTTGTCATGTATGTAAATACATGTGCTTCAAATTATAACACACTAGCTACTCAAAGGTTTATGTACAAAGATATTTACAGTAACAAAAATTGGAAACTACATGCGTATTGAACAGTAATAGCATGCTTAAATAAATCAGAGTGTATCTGTTCTGTTCCAATACATTATTAGTAGATGATTTTGAAATGATGTCCTCAAAGAATGTCTAATGAGAAGAAAAGTTCATTATATAAGTGACAAAAGCAATTTAAAAATCAGAGTGAACCTATGTTCAGTATGTTTCTAAATAACATATATAGAAACAGTATGTTTCTATAATAAACATATAGGATGTAAAACGCACACACGCATAGGGATAATATTCAAAATATTTGGCAACTGTTACAGCAGGGTACCAACCAATCAGAACGGACACCTCCTATTCTCAATTGGTATGTGGCTATCTAGCCTCAAAAAATCAACAGTGGTAAGATTATGGGGGTGATTTTTCTTTTCTTCTTTTAGTCTTCAAAACAATTTTTTAGCTTTCTCTGTTTTCCAAATTCTGTACAATGAGAATGCGTTACTTCTAATAAGAATTAATAGAAAAGAATACAATGCCTTGATAATTCTTTCAGTGAAAGCGATTTATAATTTCTTGGAATTGTACAATTCTTTTTGCATTCCTCTCTGTTTCTGTAGCCCTTCCCCACCCTTCATTGAGTTTGTCTCCTTTAGCTCATGCAATTAGCAGAGAATACCAGGAATGGGTCAAAAGATGTGCCCTTTGAAATGCCCAACGAAGCCAAACTAAATTGACACCATAAAAAAAGAAAAGTCTACTGTCTCTTAATGCTTATTGGTGTAAAACCACAATGCAACCAGTTGTATTTTTAGTGGAGGAATCACACAGGCCAGCCTATCCATTAACTATAAAAATCTTTTCTCTGTCAACAAAGGAAAATAATTATAACATTCATTTAACTTTCACTATGCACCCAGCTCTGTTCTAAGCCCTTCCCTTAGATTATTTCCTTTCATCCCCACAAACACCCCATCAAGTAGGTGCCATTACGGTCTTCATTTTATAGATCAGGCTTAGAGAGGTCAAGTAATACAAGCAAGGTTACACAGCTAAGCAGTGGTGGAGCTGAGATTTGATCCAAGAGTCTTGTACCCTTAATCCGCCATTATCTCACCACCATTGTTTCATTCGTGTGTGCAAGAGTCAGTGTGATTCTGAAAATAAGAGTGCAGGTGCATTATACTTTCATACACACACACAACACATACACGCCCCAAAGGAACATACTGTAGTAGGTGCTGAATAAATGGTACATAAGGATACTTATTATTAAACCTGTTTTATTTACAATGAAAATCCTTCTAGCAGACAGTGTTGTAGTGTAGGACATGGGCCTCTGATCTTCAGGGACTGCTTGATTTCTACTCTGTAAACTGATATCTATGATCTTTTCAGTTTTCTTCTCAGTTTTCTTTCCCATCAAATGGAGATAGGCACGATACTTACCTTTCAGGGCTGTGTAAATTACAGAAGTAAAAACATATAAAGCCCTTAGATAGAAGGCTGGTGCAAAGTAAGGGCTCAAAAAATACAAGTTGTTGCTATGTTTTGCTGTAATTACTTCACTTGGGGCTGGAAATGTTTGCCTGTGAGAAAGCTACAGGAAGAAGTTTGCACTAGTCCATCAGTAAGGCCCCTGTGACATAGAAAGGCAAGGCACAGGATCTCAAAACATCCAGGTCAACACGGAGCATTCAGTTATCATCTTCATTTCCATGCCTACTATTTATTTGTACTATATATTCCAGATTTTTCCTTCCCAAATAACCTCCTCCTAAAAGGCCCTGCTTTGCTCCGTAGTGTGGTTAAGACCTTCCCCAATCAATTTCACATACACTGCTCTTAGGTTGTTGATTTAAGATGAGTGGAGAGTTAACTTCAGCTGGCATGGACTTCGGAGATTGATCTTAAGTTCCACCCATTCATAACAAGGCCGAAGTGAGGAGGAATTTGTCCAGTGGTTTAAGTTAACAGGGTATGAGGCTAATGGGTTACTAATTGAGCAGCGGACGCCTAATTAGCAATCACAGGAGGCTTGGGCTGGCAGTGTGGATAGTGAAGTTACCCAGTGAACGCTGAGTTGTGGGTTTTGGAAAAAGGACTAACTGAGCTTGGCCATTTCTGCACTCTTCTTGCAGCCCAATGAGCCTTGTCCTTACAAATTTTCTGTGCAAGTGGCAGCTGGTGGGAAAGAAATTCTGATTTCTGGAGGTTGAAAAGACGGTGAGAGAAAGCCCTTTCCCTTCCTGAGGATGACGAAGACAAGCAATTGATTTCTGAGGCAGGCGATCTCTGAACGATCGTGCGCTCCCTGATAACTTGGGGAGCTGCTAACATTTATGGAAATGGGAATATATTTAAAATTCAAACATATAATTTCTAGCTATTTCCAACCTCCCATATGTGTATCGCCAAAAGTGAATTTTGAGAGCAGTAGTGGGAAAATACTGCCTGGGGATAGAGAAAAGTTACCGCGGGAGTCTGGTTTCTATATTAATTTATTTCATAATAAGAGCAAATTCTTTTCCCTAGGGGAGTATTTGACAGAGTAATTGCACTAGGGAGCAGTCATTGTTTCGTTTCATTTTCTTTCTCTCTTTTAAACTTTCTTTGTAAAGCAAAGTGTTATAAATCTTCCTGAAAGAGCAGCTTAAACAAGATATGGGGCGGTGAGATAGGTTCTTTTTGTGTGTGTATCCACATATGATGAATATATGTACATCCATTGTTGGGTCTCAGAATGATATTTTGAACAATTAAAAGAGGAAATTAGAAATATGTGAGGTTACAGACATCATGAAATGCATCTTTTCCGATTTAGGGAGTGGTAAGAGAACACCAGCCATTTATACGTTATGGATTAGGAGCAGAAACCATCGTCCTGAGCTTGACTTGTGTTGCCTCTGATCCAAGTAGTAATGACTTTATTACTGATAAAGATTTTTAAAAATTTAAGTTACATTTATAATACAAACTTTAGGCAACCAACTCCTATGAATGTGATGATTTTAAAGGTTGACACCTGTATCTAATTTAAAGAATTGTGCTTTAAGATAGACGGATTTGAGAGGTATGTCTTTCTGCATCCTAGCTTTTAACTGAGACCAGCTCTCCAGAATCCTGTGAAACTCAGCAGCCTCCTGGTTACAGGCTCCTTCTCACCATCCTCAGGGGCTAAGTAGTGTCACAGGCTCTTGCGGTGTTTGGAAAACCTCTAATAAACTCAGCCGCGGCAAGTTTTGCGGACTGAAGATGCCGTCCCTCCCAGGAGCATTTATAACTGAATAGCCGATGCAAATCAGAGGGATGGACTCCACCACTGGAAGAAGGGTGGAATGTCACGCAATCAGGAGGTGCACATGTTTCAGGGTGGGAGATCTGCTGGTATACTTCAGTCACTGTCGTGAACAAAGCATGTACATAGTGCTCCGTGCTGCATTCTGCAAGGAAAACGAATGCTTACAAACATAAAAAGCATTACAAAAACCTTAACAAGTAAGTACATACATAGTGCTCCAACTATACCTGCATACAACCAACACTCCATTTTAAGTGTACAATTAAATGGTTTTCAGTGGTATGTGTTCTTTTCATTTTCTTTGGGAATCTATTCCCATATGGCAGGAGAAATTAGGATCTTGTTTGAATGGGGTGGTGCTGGGAAGTAGAAATACCTAAGTGAAGTCCTTTCTCTATAGCACTTAAACACTTAAATTTGCCTCCATTACGTATATGTGTGATGCAACCCTTCTGTATTGTAATACCATCCTTGTGGGCCTTAACTCACTATAATGCCTATGCATTGCACCCATATTGTATTGCCACACATGTAAATATGGTACGTTGAACTATTATCTTCCATATGAGGTCTCTGCATTTTTGTTGCATTAAAAAAATAGCAACCCCAAAGTGTTACATTCGAGATAGTGCTTTAATTGAAGGAGACTTTGAGTTCAACTGTCAACCAACATCAAGATCATGTTCTGAATGTAACACTCCTCACAATTCTAGTTTGATCCTGAATAAAACTCTGCTTCTATAGTTACTTAATGTCACCTAAAAACACTGACAGAAACATTGCAGAAATGCCAAATAAGCACAAAATTTATTCAAAATGTATGAAATGTTAACTTGAATGCATGATCCCAAGAACAGATGTGTGACTAAGCTGAAAAAAAATAGGAAAAGCAAAGATTAGAAACATCCCCAACACTAAAAGACTCCTAGGACTTTGATTTTGAAAAGATATTTATTGGCAACTAATGAGATTTTGGCATTTGTCTCTTTGGATGGTATTACCTGTTGTGTTCTGTATTGACTGTATTTTGCATGGAGGTGGCTGGAACACAAAACCATCTGTTAACATTTTGGTTGTTTCTAGGAGGCACCAAGATTTGTTTTGTTGCACTGCAAAGTGATGCCCATACCATGGAATCTTAAGACTTAGCCGTAATATTCTTAGAGACGTTTAAGCTAATAGCAAAGTGGAAACCATGCCGTAGCATCCCAAAGAGTGGTCTGGTATAACGGAGGTCCTTGAAAAGCTTCCACCCACCCAACTCTAATTGAGGTGGGATCCCACCAGACGGAGATAGCGCCAGGGGTTCCTATTTTTAACTGGCAATCGGCTTTGCCTCTTAGGCATGAATGCCCAGTTCTGGTGGTAAAGAATTTTCCACAAGACTCATGGGGTGGGAGAGAACCAGCTATTTATATTCATGCTTTGAGCTTAAAAGAAAAAAAAGCAGAGGAG
>CAUYRT010082807.1:0-14727 GCA_963574885.1 Lepilemur ruficaudatus | reverse complement strand
TTAATTTCTTTCTTTCTATTTATAGTAGAGACGGGGTCTCACTCTTGCTCAGGCTGGTTTTGAACTCCTGACCTTGAGCGATCCGCCCGCCTCAGCCTCCCAGAGTGCTAGGATTACAGGCGTGAGCCACCATGCCCGGCTATACTTTAAAAAATTTTTTGAATGTCTACAATATATTTCTTCCACATCCCCTTCCCATAAGGGAACTGTGTTGATTACAGCTCTGTCACTGGTGCCTAGAACAGGCCAGGCTTGCTGCAGGTGCCAGTAAGCATCTGTGAGATGAAAGACAGCCTCAGTGCTTAACACCTCAGGAGCTCTCGCAAGCTGTCGATTTGAGCCTCTGAGATGGGAAACTGAGGCTGGAGGCTGGCCCAGTGCCGCTGGCTCCGGGCCCGGTCACTGCCCACGTGAGCCGGCGCGGGGTTGGGCCAAGGGGAAGGGACTGGGGACACCTGATAGCCAGTGGTCACCCCTGTGTGTCTGCATAGGCCCATGACAACGACGAGCCTGACACCAACAACAGCCGTCTGCTCTTCAGCCTGCTGCCCGGCCCCTATAGCCACAACTTCTCCGTGGACCCTGACACAGGGCTCCTCAGAAACCTGGGGCCCCTGGACCGAGAGGCCATTGACCCTGCCCTGGGTGGCCGCCTTGTGCTGACCGTGCTCGTGTCTGACTGCGGCGTGCCCGTCCTCAGCACCGAAGTCAACGTCACCATCATGGTGGAGGTAGGGCCTGGCTCAGCCGGGGGTAGGGTGCCAGGGTGGGCCTGCTGGCCCCTGGCTGGGCGCTCCCAAGCAGAGGGCCAGGCCCCCACCGGCTCACGTCGCATTTCTGCCCTTTGTAGTATGGTGGGTAGGAGGCGTCTGCAGCAGCTGCCTGGGTTGCGACCCTGGTGCACTAGTTGTGTGGCCCTAGGCAGTTACCCAATGTCCCTGGGGCCTCAGGTTCCTCATCTGTAAAATGGGGATGAAAAAAGCATAAAAATTAAGTGAGTTAGTTAACGGAAAGTGCTTCAAAGAGTGCGTCACCCAGAGAAGGTGTCAGTAAATACCAGCTCTAATCGTCAGTCGCAAAGTCCTGTCTGAAACCCAGCACAATTCAAAGGCAAAGATATGGGGTGAAAGTCAGCATTGACAGTGTCTACTGCACACCTGGCCCTGCAAGGTAGAGATAGTTATTACCGTTTTATTGATCAAGAAACTGAGGCACAGAGAGGTTCGGGTTGCCTAGGGTTGCAGAAAGGTGTTTTGAACCCGGTCCATCTGGTTCTAGGGCAGCCACCAGCCCACAGTCAGCTTCCTTTGGAAAATTGTAACAAATGTGCATCCACACCATGTCCTTGATGTAGACCACACCCCCTAGGGTTGTGCAGTGCACAGCCTGCACTGCTGCACATAGCAGCCCTGTGTCCCACTGGGTTGTGATGCGTCGCTTTCCTATAAGGATCAGAGTGAGACCTCAGGGAAAATGGAGAAACAGAAGCAGAATTAGGACTTGTTGGCTGTCCTTAGGGCAGGGCTGGGCTGCAAAGAAAGAATCAAGCAGAATTACATTTTCTGAGCAAGCAGGTCCCTTCACCCCTGTGAGCAGAACTCACAACTGCCCTGTGAGTGTGGACTGCTACCCCACTTTCCAGATGAGGACACTGGGGCCAGAGAGGGCAAGGCCACACATGAGGCAGAGGTGCGGTGGGATTTGACTCAGATCTGCACCCTTAGCCACACCTGGGAGTTAGGGCGCCTTGGCGAATGCAGCTGGTGTGTGTGTGATGCCCTCTGGGAAGTCACCATCAGAAAAGAAATCTAGTTAAGGGGGGGAGCTTTGTCTTCCAAGATGTCCATTCTAGGGTTATTCCCCTACCTGTGAGCAGCCCTGGGGAAGGACCAGTGCTGGGGCAGCAGTAGGCGGAGCTGCCTCCAGGCTGTGACAACGGTTTCAAGGGTTCCAGCTGTGCCGGCCAGAGCGGGGGAGGGAAGGCCAAAGAGGAAACAGCTGGCGTCCAAGGGCAGGACCAGGTCTGAGCTCACACAGGGTCCTGGAGCCCAGCTCTGCCTGAGCACAGAGCGGGTGCTGTCGGGTCAGTGGGGTGCGGGAGGGACAGCTGGGAGGAGGGGACGAGGGAAAGCATGGGCCATGGGCCCTTTGCGGACACATAATGGTATTAGTGCCAACACAGTAAACCCAAGAGATGGCGAGTCAGGCCAGGTGGACACAAGGCCCCAGAGCCATCCTTCCGGAAAGCAGGGTCTAAAGCAATCCTGAGCTGCGTCAGAGGACCAGGGCGCGGCGGGCTTTCCTGACGGTGCATGAGAAACTGCAGAGGTCCCCTCACCTGCCTCCAAGCCCCCGGTGTGTGTGTGACCCGGGCAAGTTCCCTCCCCGCAAAGCCTGTGTCCTCGTGGGGACATGGGCAGCACAGTCTCAGGGGACAGGATGGAGTCCGAGCCTCGGCAGAGGAATGACTGGTTTCTGAGTGGCTCCGGGGACAGTGACCCTCAGGGACGGAGGGACCTGGGACTCAGGCCTGCCTCTCCCGCAGGACATCAACGATAACCTGCCGGTCTTCAACCAGTCCAGCTACCGCTTCGAGGTGCCCGAGAGTCGTCCAGGTACATCCTCCCTCGGCCCGGGTGGCCCGGAGTGCCCGAGAGAGGTGAGGGCCGAGCAGACCCCCGCGGGCCGGGCCAGGGTCCCTCTGAGCTCCGCCCTCCCGTGCAGGCGTGCTGGTGGGCGTGGTGGAGGCCCGGGACGCAGACCAGACGGAAGCCAACAACCGCCTCAGCTTCAGCCTGTCGGGGAGTGGCGCCAGCAGCTTCGTGATCCGAGGCTCGGTGCTCGGGGCTGGGTGGGCTGCGGGCCGGATCTGGCTGCCCCCAGACTTGAGCCTGGACTACGAGGCACAGCCTCTCTTCAGTCTGACGGTGAGTGCCGAGAACCCAGACCCCCAAGGCGGTGAGGCCACGGTAGACGTCCTCGTGGCCGTGGAGGACGTGAACGACGAACCACCCACCCTGGACCGGGCCTCGCTCTGGAGCGTCCTCGTGGCTGAGAACGGCTCGCAGCACGGCCAGGTGGCTGAGGTGGTTGCCCAGGACGTGGACACCAAGGCCCAGCTGGAGATCCAGCTCGTGGGCGTCATCTGCACCAAAGGTGGGGTCGACGTGGGCAGCCTCTGCCGCGGCTGGTTCTCCGTGGCGGCCAACGGCTCTGTGTACGTCAGTCAGAGCGAGGCCATCGACTACGAGGCCTGTGACCTGGTCACGCTGGTCGTGCGGGCCTGGGACCTCACCACGGACCCCGGCTTCCAGGCCTACAGCAGCAACGGTGAGGCGGCCCGGCCCACGGGGCGTGGCAGGCTGTGGCTTAGGGGCTGAGCCCCGCGGTGTCTGGGTTCAGATCCTGACACCATCCCTTCCCCGGTGTGGCAGCGGCAGGTCCCAGCCCCTCTCTGTGCCTCAGTTTCCCCATCTGTCCCATAGAGTTGAGTAGTAAGTGGGAAGATTAAATGGGAAAAAGCGTTTGGTGCGATGCCTGGCGTACAGTTGCTCCTAACTGACGCCATCGCTCTGCGAGGCGGAGTGGAAGGGGCCACACTTCACACATGTTCACGTCCCACCTCTGCCACCAAACAGCGACACTAACCGTGTTAGCAGCTAGTGTACACCAGTCCTTACCACAGCCAGGGGCCACGCCAGGGGCCCCGTGAGCATCTCCTCATTTTACTTCCACACAACCTGTGAGGCAGGCAGTCCCTGTCCAATTTTACAGGTGAGGAAACTGAGGCAGAGAGGGGACATTTGAAGAACCAGCTTACACAGTTAAAAAGTGTCAGGATGACGTCGTGGCTAGGCGGGATACACCCAGGCCAGGCCCACGCTCGCTGTGGGGCTTTGACAAGCTGCTTGTCCCCACTGAGGTCTAGGGGTCATACTCGCACCCGTGCAGTCCGGAGAAGACTGAGTGGCGCCACCAGGGTCAGGCGCGGGGAGGCGCTGGGCTCGGGCATGGTGGGGCCCAGGCTCCGTGGGCCAGGCCTCTGCCAGAGCCAGAGCTGTGGACCTTGTTTCCCTAGGAAGCCTCCTCATTAACATCCAGGACGTGAATGACAACGCACCCTATTTCCTGCCTGAGAATAAGACCTTCGGTGAGCAGCAGCCCTGGTCACATGCACGCACACCCTGCTCCACCAGGACTGCCCTTGAGCGGCCCCCACAGCCCCTCCTCAGGCCTTGGGGGTCCATTAGAAAGGCAGGAAGGCCTCTAATCTTGCCTGCCCCAAGGGCTGCAGCAGGAAGGGACACCTAAGCTTTCATTCCAGCTCTGTTCCACTTGATATCTGACCTTAGGCCAGGCCCTCCCTCTCTGGGCCTCAGTTTTCCCATCTGTACAATGGGAGGTGGATGGCTTGCTAACTACTGGCCCAGTGGCAACTGTAACAGGGCTCTCTTTTGGTGGAGAGGCTGTGGGCAGGTTTCAGGGATAAGCCCTGAGCTGGGCTTGTGGCCAGCTGTGGTCCAGGTAGGCCCTTCCCTGACCCCACTGACATCCTTCCTGTCCACACCTATAGTGATCATCCCAGAACTTGTGATGCCCAACCAGCAGGTGGCTTCTGTCCAGGTAAGTCACTGGCTCTAGCCTTTGTTGGTCACATTAGCCACGGAGGACATAGGGCTACAGCCTTCAGGCCTTTCAGCTGCTCCCCAAAATGTTTTATCACTAGAAAGAAAATGTTTGGGCTCCAACATTTGTAAAAGAAAACCCTAGAAAGAAAATAAACACCTGCCTAATCCATAGAGTCAAACTTCACTAATTTTTTTTTTTTTTTTTTTTTTTAGACAGAGTCTTACTCTGTTTTCCGGGCTATAGTGAGTGCCGTGGCGTCAGCCTAGCTCACAGCAACCTCACACTCCTGGGCTCAAGTGATTCTTCTGCCTCAACCTCCCAAGTAGCTGGGACTACAGGCACGTGCCACCATGCCCAGCTAATTTTTTCTCTATATTTTTAGTTGGCCAATTAATTTCTTTCTATTTATAGTAGAGACGGGGTCTCACTCTTGCTCAGGCTGGTTTCGAACTCCTGACCTTGAGTGATCCACTGCCTCCGCCTCCCAGAGTGCTAGGATTACAGGCGTGAGCCACCGCGCCTGGCCAAACTTCACTAATTTTTAAATTTAGTATTTATAAAAATTTCATGACCATAAAAACTACTTGCAGCATAGATTTTTCTTACTACATCGGAATTCTTGAGTATTACAGAGAACTCACAGTCATTTGTAAATTAAACAAGTTCTAGGCACGGTGGCTTACGCTTGTAATCCCAGCACTTTAGGAGGCCAGCAGTTCTAAACTAGCCTGGGCAACATCGTGAGACCCCATCTCTAACGGAAAAAAAAAAATTAAACAAGGTCCTTATAGTTAAATAACTTCCAGAGCCAGATTATAAAAATGCTTTTGACTTTTTATGGTGTTGGGTGTGTATGTTTATTAGGGGTTGTGGCCATCCATGTGGGGTGAGGCCTCCCACACAGTCCTGGGGTCAGGCCTGGCCAGGCTTCTCTGGGCCTCAGTTTCCCTCTGTGACAAGAAGCTGGCAGATCCTGGCAGGTGGCATCTGGGGTGCCACTCCCTGTGCTGCGGAAAGGACATGTGTCCAGGAGAAGGACAGAACCGGCTTCCCCACTTGGAGCTGAGGGTGCCCTTGGGACAGGGTCCCTCTCTCTGTCTCGGAGCCCCAGTTTCCTCTTGTAAAACAGGGATAGTAATTCTTTCTCCCTAGGTTTTTTTCAAGCCTGAAAACAGTCAGTTTCCCATTCTTCAGCCACCTGCACTCCAATATCATGAGTGTAGCCCTGGCTTTGAACAACGTTCTTTAAATAGACATCTCTTTGAAACATAAACAGCAGCGCTGGCCTTCCCTGAACAGTGCTGCCAGGGACCCCGGCTCTGTGTGTCGGTGGTGGTGTCCTCTAACGGGCACCAGGATGAGTGAGACTGTTCGTGCCGCTCCACCCCTGGCCTCCTGGCCCACTGCGGGAACTGGTACCCACGTTGCTAAGCATAGGCACGGGGGTCCGGGGGAGGGCTCCTGGCGCACAGTGGGTGCCCAGGCGATCTGAGCATCTCCGTGCTGTGCTGTGTGTATGTGTGCGTGTGTGTGTGCGTGTGTGTGTGTGTGTGTGCATGGCAGTGGAGGGGTGGGGGGAGCAGGGCAGCAGCTCCACAAGGGAGGGACTTGGGGCAATGATCTCTTCAGTTGTGGAGGCAGGAGCAGCGACTTGTGCAAACCTGGATCTGCAGGGCGTGCGCCCCGTGTTTCCAAGGCTTTGCTTATTGGGGTACCCTTGGGCAGGCTGATGGAGACAATGGGGAGCAGCCTCCCAGGCCACCCCGGACTCTGATCCCTGCTGGCATGCAGGGGTGATGGGCCTGGCCCCCAGATATTGTCCATTCTTGCTCCCAGGCCAGAGACGCTGACTCAGGGAGCAATGGGGACATCCTGTTCTCCATCCTCCAAGTGGATTTCATCTCTAAGGAGGGGGCCACGATCCCTTTCCAGGGCTTTTTCCAGATCTCCACCTCCTCGGAGGCCGACGTGTTCACGGGCAACATTGAGTAACTGTGGGCAGCCCCTGGATGGAGGCCGGGAAGGGGACCAAAGGGGGCTTCAGGGCAGTGAGTCTCCCATCCTGGGAGGCATACAAGTGGGTTCCAGAGGACTCCAGCTTGGATTCCAAGACTGAATTGTGCCCTCCTACCTTGCATAGGCTGGTGACCAGCCTTGATTCCACTCTCCAAGGCACCTACCAAATGATGGTCCAGGCCCAGGATACACCTTCTGTGGGTTCCGCCCAGGAAGCCAAAATCACCCTGAATGTGAGTGCCAGTGCGGCCCCCGGCCCCTAGTGCCCTCTGCCAGCCGCCAGGTCCCCAGTGCCTCATCCCCCCACGCACTCTTCCCCCAGCTCTTCACCGTGGACCAGAGTTACCGTGTGCGGCTGCAGTTCTCCACGCCCAGGGAGGAGGTGGGCGCCAACACGGCGGAGATTAAGCAGTAGGTCCAGGGAGCCCAGAAACGGGCTGCGGGAAGAACGGGGCATGGGAGCCTGGATGGGATGCCTCTCAACCCTGCCCCTGCCCGTTCCCAGAAGCCCATGCCCAGCCAAGGGCAGAGGGAGGCCTAAACAGGGCTGCGGTGTACAACTGTGAAGACTGCACTGCACAATGGCACTCTGCTTGCTAACCCGTAGCCCAGCCGCAGAGGAAGGAATTTTCTTTTCTAATTCTCACAGAGGTGCTACCTGCTTAGCCAGCAGTGCTGTCCAGAGGAGGTGCCCCTTTCTCATTCACACAATTCCCAATGCCACTGGCAGAGCCCTGGCCATAGGCCCAGGCTAGGGCCCCTACCCCAGGCCTCCGTGACACTGTCCCTCTGCAGGGCTCTCGCCCAGGCGACCAGGACCACGGTCTATGTTGTGAATATTCAGGACATAGGCTCCGCGGCTCGGTGAGTGCCCACAGGCCCGGGGTTGGGGCAGGAGGAGAAGCAGCAGGAGGGGCCTGCTGGGTGTCCGGGCCACTGACTCTGCGACCCTGCCCCTCCCCCTGCCAGCACCCGAGCCCGCTCCTACCTCGACGCCTACTTTGTCTTCTCCAACGGGTCGGCCCTGACGCTGAATGAGCTGAGTGTGTGAGTGGGGCAGCCCTGGGGGTGGGCTGTGTGGGAAGCCTGGGGCATGCCAGAGCCCCTCGGGCCTGAGTGCGCTTCTGTGGCCAGGATGATCCGGAACGACCAGGACGCATTGACGCAGCTGCTGCAGCTGGGGCTGGTGGTGCTGGTGAGCACGGGCAGGGCAGGGGGCCGGGCAGGGCCGGATGCGGGGCCCACGGCCTCCCACACATACATGCCTCCTCCCCCAGGGCTCCCAGGAGAGCCAGGACTCAGATCTGCCCAGTGTGCTCGTCGGTGTCATCATAGCACTGGGGGTAGCTCTGCTGCTGGCCCTTGTGATCATGACCGTGGCCCTCATGTGTATGCAGAAGAGGTATTGCCCCCGCTGCCCATGTCACCACCCCTCCCCTTTCCCATCACCCAAACCTCGGGGCGGGGGCATTAGGAAGAGCTTGGGTTTAAGTATCACGTATGTGTGTATTCGATGCCCCGTGATCCGTTGTGAGGTCTTGGGCAAGTCAGCTCCCCTCCCTGAGCCTGTTTCCTCGTCTGCAAATGGGCGTGACTCTAGAGTCCTCACTGCACTCAGGGAAGCAACATGCATCTCACACCCAGCGAGACACCTGGCACATGTGATGCATGTAATAAATGCTTTTTCCAACACAGGTAGAGTCAGCAGCCATGTCTGGGTTTGGTTTCCAGCCTAGCCGCTGGCTGGCTGTGCAGCCTCTGCAGATCGCTTACCTTCTCTGGCTCTTCTACCCTCTGTAAAAGGAAGCTAACACTCTCACCTGCCAGCATCACGGCGAAGCCACACTCTTAGGGCCTCCACTGGGCAAAGGGGGGGCGTGCAGTGAAAGTGTGACCTCCTACCCCTTGCTTCCCACAGCTACCACCGGAAGCTTCGGGCTACGAAGGCTGCCAAGGAGGCCCGGAAGACAGCAGCGGGGGTGGTGCCCTCAGGCCCTGCCATCCCAGGGACTAACATGTACAACACTGAGCGGTGAGCAAGGGTCAAGCGGTGGATAAGAGACCTTATAGGGTGGCTGAGGGCCACGGCCACTTGACCAGGCTTTCTCTCCAGGGCCAATCCCATGCTGAACCTCCCCACCAAAGACCTGGGCTTTGAGTACTTCTCCACTGGCAACTTGGATGACATTAGGTGAGCAGTGCCCCTCACAGCCAGGCTAGCAGGTGGTGGTGGTGGTGGTGATGGTGGTGGTGATGGTGGTGGTGACGGTGGTGATGGTGGTGGTGGTGATGGTGGTGGTGGTGGTGGTGGTGATGGTGGTGGTGGTAGTGGTAGTGGTGGTGGTGGTGGTGATGGTGGTGGTGGTGGTGGTGGTGGTGGTGATGGTGGTGGTCATGTGGTGGTCATGGTGGTGGTCATGGTGGTGGTTATGGTAGTGGTGGTAGTGGTTGTGGTTGTGGTGATGGTGGTGGCGGTGGCGGTGATGGCGGTGGTGGTGATGGTGGTGGTGACGGTGGTGGTGGTGGCGATGGTGGCGGTGGTGGTGATGGCGGTGGTGGTGGTGGCGGTGGCGATGATGGCGGTGGTGGTGGCGATGGCAGCGGTGGCGGTGGTGGTGGTGGTGGTGACGGTGATGGTGGTGGTGGTGATGGTGTTGTTGTTGGTGGTGGTGGTAGTGATGGTGATAGTGGTATTGGTAATGGTGTTAAGAATTGGTGCTGTGCGCTGCTGTTACCCCAGATGGCTGGGATCTGCACAGAAGAAAAATGGCCTGCTTTTCTTACAAACTAAACTGGGGACTCCCCTAATCCTTTGAGGCATAAAGGAGTAGTAAACTAATAGTTTGGAGGTACCAGTAACATAACTTCCAAGGAGAGCAGAAGTATATAAGAAGGTTTATCAACATCTACCCTGTGCCTTTTGGGCAGGGGGCATCTGGCTAGGATTGCAGACATTACAAGTTGGAAACTCCATCAGATACCACCTAATTCAGACCTGCCTTGAGCAGATGGACGCTGTCTTGCCAATAACCACACATAAAGTCTGTGGCAATGCCAGACTGGGCTCCATATCTCCATATCCCGTGCTCTGCCTATGAGAGGCTTGGCCTCCTTTCCTGCCTTGAAGCCTCCCATTCCACTTGCATAAGTATAGTCAAGCCCCTTTGTCAGTCAGTGCCTGAGCACGGGTGTTAAATTGCATGTGTTTTCCTTTGGAGAGGTTTTTATAATGGAAGGAATGCGAAACCAGTAACTCTCGTGTTTGTTAATACAGTGCCACTTTTGGCGGGGGGCTATGCTTACATTAGGTAAGCTCTGTGCTTGGTGCTGCCCATATTTTACTCATTTAATAATTAGTCATGTTTAACTTATCACCTCACTGTGGGCTACTTCAATTTTTTAATTACTTTTTTAATTTTAATTTATTTTTTCTGGATTTCATACTCTAGACTACTTCAGTATGCAACAAGGTCGCAGCTGCTGGGTGCCAGAGGTTGGGTTTGAACCCAAGTCTATCTCTAGAAGTTCAGCACTCTTTATATTACTATTAATTACACTGTATTCACTCCTGTTCCAAACAGCTATTTTTTTTCAAGCAGCTCAGAATCTTTACTGACATGTTTCATAGAGGCATTGGGCAGGCAACCTATTGAATCCAATTCAAATACCTCTTCTGGAAACACCCTCAAAGGCACACCTAGAGACATAATCGGGGCACCCCACAGCCACTCAAGTTGACACAAAAAATTAACCATCACACCAAGACTGTATAAATAAATGCTGGGAAGAAGTGGCCTCTCTGGGTTTGAAAACTAGAAGATGGAGCTGGCTCTTGTTCATCCTCCCCACTTGTAAGGAAAATCCTGTATTCCGCCAGGATGAAGGGCACCAAATCAAGACTTAAAATGAAGCAGAGATGAGAAGTGAATGGGTAGAAAGAAAAAGTCCTCATGTTATGATTTGAGGTGTGGATCTATTTATCCCTGGGTTTATCTCTACCTCTGATTTTCTGTTTGTTTCCTAATTAATTTTTCATCCTGCTTTAGTTGGCATTCAGTCTCTTGCAATCAAAAAGGTACTGATTAAAGCAGGTATAACACCTGTTGTAGCTATTTCCAAGGTTCCTCAAAGAAACAAAGGGGAAAAAATCAATAGTTTTTAGTCCTCTAAAATAGTACATAGGCCTCTTATAATTCTGAAATAAATGGTCTCCACTTGCCATAACTTCTCCCTTCCCAAGCTGCAAATCTGATCTCCTTGCCTTCTTAGTTTTGTCACTGGGACCAACATTCCTTGAGCCTCCCATGGTAGAAAGTTCAGTCCTCTTCCTTACCTCTGTGTCCTAATATAAAGTCTGGAACCAAATTCTGCTTTTGTTTCAACACATCATGCCTCATTTCATGTCCATTCCCACCCCATTCCCTCTGATGCTTCTCTCCTATACCATTGTTCCAGCCTACAGCACAGGGCCAGTAGAATGCAGTGGCTTGGGTGGTGGGCTTTGCCTGAGTTCAGGTGCTGAGTGTGACACTTACTAAATGCATAACCAGTACTTCTCAGTTTCCTGGTATACAAACATATATAGTAATAATAGTGCATGATGCATATGATCTGAGGATTGAATGCAATAAGTATACTTACAATATCTTGCACATAGTAAGGGTAAATAAACATTGTTATTAATGGATCTTTCTGCTACTGCCAATTATTCCCCTCCTTCAGAATGTGAGAATGGGAAGGTCCTTTTAAGATCATCTAGTTTAACTCCTTGTTGCTTAGATGGGAAACCAAGTCGGTACACAGATGTCCTTGGGAAGTGAAGGAAGTGAACCTCTGAGTCCCAGTGCAAGACTGTACTCTGCCTTCTCGCCTGTCTGGTTCACAGCCACATAATCTTTCCACTGAACCTCTAGAATCATGTCTCGTCTCCACTCCCCACTTCTAATAGCTTACTCCAGCTTGGTCCCAGACTGCTGCTTCGCTCTCCGGAGTTGGCCACAGTGGGCAGTTTCTACAGCCAGTTACAGTTGGTGTTACTCTCTTGCTCAGCCAGTCCCCAGGGCCTGAATTCTCCACTGAATGAAAATTTAAAATATAAATTATTTTTCTTCATATACTAGGGAATGTCAGTTGACACACTTCTCCTTGAACAGCAATGCAAGTCAAAAGAAATTAAGAAATGCATTTATATTTTTCTTCCATTTGCCTGGTTAAAAATCATTCCATTCAAATACGAATTGCCTTAAAATCTAATTATTATTCACAAATATAACTTTTTGGTAAGTCAGTGATGTTAGCAAATGTTTAAGTTTGGTGTATTTAGGAAACTGACTTTTGAAAAATTTACGTTAATTGAACTGGCTGTGGATAACATTGTGTTCAGTAGTTACGATGGAAGTGGCATTCCAGAGGAGACAACTGGGGCACAGTGTACATCTCTATAGAATCAAGTTATGAAAGGACCACTGCATTCATTATCATCATCAAAATAGCCATTTGCAAAGCTAGAAAGCAAATCAAAGCTAAAAATGTATGTGATTTGATTTCTCTGGTTTCACTGACTTCAATTCTTCTGTAGCTTCCAAGCAACAAATTTTAACCATTTCTGTTTTTTTAACTTCAGTGGTGAATTTCAAATCTATAAATAATGTGGTTAAACTTCTTCATTCTAGAACTTTGGACATGATCTTTGTCTTTCAGTTAAAAATAAAACATAGGCTGGGCACAGTGGCTTACGCCTGTAATCCCAGCACGTGGGGAGGCCAAGGCGGGAGGATTCCTTGAGGCCAGAAGTTCAAGAGCAGCCTGGGCAACATAGCGAGATCATAAAATAAAATGTAATTAAAATTAAAAAAAATAAAACTCAGTTTTCTTCTCTAGTCTGTTTCTCCACTGTACCCACAGTAGACTGTCTCTGCTCAATCTCATCTCTGGTTACCACTGTCTCTTCAGACATCATCCTTGTGCCAATTTCTTCACATTCCAACCACATTTCCAATTTTCTGAGATAGGATCAGCCCTCACCCTTCCTTCCAGCCTCCCAACTTTTATCAGCTGTGCTTTTTTTCTCATAAAGTCAGGATTATAACATTCATCCTGTTCTGGAGTTACACAAAAAAGTTTGGCAATTTAACCAGTTTGATTTGAAAAGTCAGAAACCTTAGCCGGGCATGGCGGCATGGTGGCGCTCGCCTGTAGTCCCAGCTACTCGGGAGGCTAAGGCAGGAGGATCCCTCGAACCCAGGAGTTTGAGGTTGCTGTGAGCTGTGATGGCGCCACTGTACTCTAGCCCAGGCGACAACAACGAGACTCTTGTCTCAGAAAACAAAACAAACAAATAAAATAATAAAAGTCACGAGTCTTTAAGAATCTATTCGGACCCCAATGCAGAAGTTACTCCTCCCTTTTGCCCCAACATAACATGGCCCCGACCACAACTACTTCCGTAATCCCCACGAGACGAGTCCTCCCGGCCAGCATCAAAGATGGCGTCCGGGCCTGCAGCCTCTAGTCCACGCACGTCCGCTAGACCCTGCACGCCCGCTCTCGCTGGTCGCTCCCGGCTCCGCTCTAGCCGCCGCTCTCGGCGGGCACCGCCGCCAGCCAATCGCAGGGCGCGGACGCCGGCTTGCCCCGCCCCGCGGATCAGCTGAGGGATCCGCGATGTCCGTTGACAGCGGAGGCGGCGCGGCCGGTTCCGGGTTCGGCGCGAGGAGGGCGGTGAGCGCGAGGCTGCGGCCGGGGGCGGGGGCCTGCCGGCGTCCGGGCCGGGCCGCAGGGCGCGTGGGCCGGGCGGCCGGGCCGGGAGGCCCGCGGGGGCGGAGCGGGCGGGCGCCCAGCCTCTGCCTCGGGGTGGGAGTCTCACCGGACGTTTCCGGGCTCGCCCCAGATGTGAGTCCCCATGGAGCAGCCGCAGGAAGGCGAGCAGCCGCCGCAGCAGCCCTGGGGGCGGCTCCTCCGCCTGGGCGCGGAGGAGGGCGAGCCGCACGTCCTCCTGTGGAAGCGCGAGTGGACCATCGGCCGGAGGAGAGGTGCGGGTCGCGCCGGGGAAGTGGGGTCGCGTGGGGGATGACGGGGCCCGGGACCGAGCGCGGGGACCGAGGGCCGAGGGCCGGGCCGGGGACAGAGCCCACCAGGCTGTAGGCAGGCCCCGGGGGCGGGAGTGCGCTGTGCCCTCCAGTCTTTTCTGTGAAATGGACTCTCGCGTAAAAGCTGCCACTTACTTATTTATATGCCCACGCACTCTTCTGCATGGTTCATGCAGGTCATTTAATCCTCGTTACAGCCGTACAAAGTCGTTGCATTCATATATCCTCCAGAACGCAATCTTGTCATATTTGTTACTATACAAAGTATCTTTTCTGACTACGGTGTAATGAAATTAGAATTCGGTGACAGAAGGAAAATTGGAAAATACACAGATATGTGGAAATTAAACACCACCTCTTAAGCAACTGATGGGTCAAAGAAGAAATCAGTCACAGGAAACGTAAAACACCTTGAGACAAATGAAAACAAAAAGAGAATATACCAAAACTTAGAGGATGCGACTAAAGCAGTGCTCCAAGGGAAGTGTATAGCTGTAGTGCCTGCATTGAAAAAAGATCTCAAGTCCCTGCTCCTAGAATATTTGTTTGTTTAATGAACCTGGGAAGGTTAGAACTTGAACAGAATTGTAGAACTAGAGAGAGAAATTACCCACACCCTCCACACTGAGCAACCATCTAGTAATTTGAGTTTCCTTGCAGCTTTCCTATAGGGAGAGAAATGTACTGGTTAGGTCAGCAAAAATACTTAGTTTGTTGGAAAATTGATAACTTAGCATTCTGACTTTATACTTTAAAAGAGAGAGAATAAGAGAGATTGCTGTTTGCATTTTGTTAATTTTACTCTTGAGCTTAAATGATCCGCCCACCTTGGCCTCCCAGAGTGCTAGGATTACAGGCATGAGCCACCACGCCTGGCTAATTTTACTCCTTATAATGTACCTGCACCTGTTTTTGTTATGCTTTTTGGGTTTTATTGGTTTTTTGGCAGTCTTAAATCCCAATATTAAGGAAATTTAAAAAATTTCTACAACTT
>CAUYRT010082806.1:0-33493 GCA_963574885.1 Lepilemur ruficaudatus | reverse complement strand
ATAGCTATGTTTCATAATGACCCAATAAGGGTAGTTAGTATATTTACCACCTCACACATTTATCATTACTTTGTGGTGAAAACATTTGAAAGCCTCTTTTCTAGCTATTTTATACTATATGTTTTTAATGGCTGGGAAATATTTACCCTATATTTTCTTCTAGTAGTTTCATAGTTTCAGAACGTACACGTAAGTCTTTAATCCATTTTGAGTTGATATGTGTATGAGGTGAGATGTAGGGATCTAGCCTCATGCTTCTGCATGCGGATATTCAATTTTCCCAGCACCATTTATTAACGAGATTTTTTTCCTTATAACAAATGGTCTTGGCACCTTTGTCAAAAATCAGTTGGTTATAGATATATGAATTTGTTTTTGGGATATCTACTCTAATCCATTGGTGTATGTGTCAGTTTTTATGAAGTACTATGGGTTTTTTGTTTGTTTGTTTGTTTACTATAGCTTTGTAGGATATTTTTGAAGTCAGGGTGATGTCTCTAACTTTGTTCTTTTGCTCTGTATTGCTTTGGTTGTTTGGGGTCTTTTGTGGCTCCATATCAATTTTAGGATTGTTTTCTTCTGTATATGTGAAGAATGTCATTGGTATTTTGATAGGGATTGCATTAAATTTGTAGATCACTTTGGGTAGTATGTCCACTTTAATTTTAGTAATTTTTTCATTTCATGAATATAGGTTTTTTTCATTTATTGATTTGTTTTTCATACAGTTCACTATTAGCATATGAAAACACTACTGACTCTTGTACCTTGGTTTTGTATCATGCAACTTTACTGAATTCATTTATTAGTGCTAATAGTTTTTTGGTAGACTCTAAGATTTTCTGTATATAAGATCATGTCATCTGTAGACAGAGAAAATCCTATCCAATTTGGATTCGTTTTAATTTTTTCTCTTGTCTAATTGCTTTTCCTAGGACATCCAGTATTGTATTGGAAGTAATGTAAGTGGTGTCTTGTTTCTCATCTTAGAGAAAAGACTTTCAACTTTTCTCCATTCCGTATGATGTTATCTCTATGTTTGTCATATATGGCCTTCATTGCATTAAGGTACATATGTTTTTTACCTAATACATTGAGAATTTTTATCATGAAAAGATGTCAAATTTTGTCAAATGTTTTTCCTTCGTCGGTTAAAAGGATCGTTTTTTAATGTTAGTGTAGTGTATTATATTTATTGATTTGCGTATGTTAAACTGTCTTTGCATCCCTGGGGTAATTCCCACATGATCACGGTGAGTGATTTTTTTTTTAAGGTGCCATTGTATTTGGTTTGCTTGTACCTGTTGAGACTTTTTCACCAGCAATATTGACCTATAGGTATTTTGTTGTTATTGTTGCTGTGTTCTTGTCCAGTTTTGGAATCAGGATAGAACTTCCAGTGTTATGTTGAATGAGGGTGTTGAAAGTGGGCTTCCTCGTCTTATTGTGGTTTTTAGAAGGAAAGCTTTCAATTTTTCTCCATTCAGTATGATATTAGCTGTAGGTGTGACATATGTGGCCCTTATTTTGTTGAAGTATATTTCTTCTGCACCAAATTTGTTGAGTAGTTTTATCAGGAAGGAATGTAGGATATAATCAAATGCTTTTGGTGTGTCTATTGAGATGATCATATGTTTTTGTCCTACAATCTGTTGATACGATGTGCCACTTTTATTGACTTGCTCATTTTGAACCATTCCTGCATCCCTGGAATAAATCCCACGAGATCATGGTGTGTAACCTTTTGTGTTGTTGGATTTGTTTAGCTAGTACTTTGTTGATAAAATTTTCATCTATTTCCATCAGGGATATTTGCCTGTACTTCATTTCTTTTTTTTTGTTCTGTCTATGTCTGGCTTTGGTATCAGGGTAATGCTGGCCACATAAAATGAGTATGGGAGCATTTCCTCCCCCTCAATTTTATTGCATAGTATGAGGAGCATTGGTGTTAGTTCTTCATTAAATATTTGGTACAATTCAGTAATGAAGCCATCAGATCTTGGCCTTTCTTTGATGAAAGACTTTTAATTACTGTTTGTCTTAGTCTCTTTTGCAGTGCTATGAAAGAATGCTTGAGACTGTATGATGTATAAAGAAAGAGGTGTATTTTTCTCATTGTTCTTCTGGCTGTATAAGAAGCATGGCACCAGCATCTGCTTCTGGCAAAAGCTTCAGAGAGCTTCCAATCAAGGGTGAAAGGTGAAGGGGGCGTAGGGACAAGGTGAAGAGAGTCACATGGTGGCAGAAGGAGCAAGAGAGAGAAGGGGGGGTGCCACAGTCTTTAAACAACCAGCTCCCATGTGAACTAATGGAGTGAAAACTCACTCATTATCAAGAAGGGCACAAAGCTGTTCTTGAGGGACCTGCCCCCATGACCCAAACACCTCCCATTTGTCCCCACCTGCATCCAACATTGAAGATCGAATTTCAACATGAGATTTGGAGGGAACAAACATTCAAACTATATTACTGATTCAATTTCCTCATTCATTATTGTTCTGTTAACAATATCTGAATATTTTCTGTATCTGAATATTTAAACTTGTTAGGGTATATGTGTCCAGAAATTTATTCATTTATTTTATGTTATCCAATTTGTGTGTAGTTGTTCATAATAGTCTCCCATAATTTTTTGTATGTCTGTCATATCAGATTTAATATCTCCTTATTCTTCTCTGATTTTATTTATTTGAATCATCTTTTCTTCTTAGTCTAGCTAAAAATTTGTAAATTTTGCTTATATTTTCAAAAAGCCGACTTTTTGACTTCCTGATCTTTTAATATTTTTCCTTTTTCTATTTATTTTTGCTCTGAGCTTTATTATTTCCTTTGTCCTATCAATATTGAGTTTAGTTTGTCCATGTTTTTCTAGTTCCTTGAGGTGAATTATTAGACTGTATTTTAGAAATCTTCCCTCTTTTTTGATGTAGTTATTTATGGCTATACATTTCCCCATTAGAACTGCTTTTGCTATGCCTCAGAGGTTTTGATATGATATATTTCCATTCTCATTTGTCTCAATGAAAATTTTAATTTCCCTTTTAATTTTTTCATTGTCTCATTGGTTGTTTAGAAACATATTGTTTAGTTTCTATTTATTTGTAAAATTTCCAAAGGTTTTCTTATTGATGTCTAGATTTATACCATTGCGGGATCAGTGCAGATACTTGATATGACCTCTATCTTCATTAGTTTGTTAAAACTTGTTCACCGATCTAATATGTGCTCTATCCTGGAGAATGTTTTATGTGCAGTTGAGAAGTGTTTTGCATAGTCACTAATTTTAGATGCTATTGTTGGCTATTTTGACTGTAATCCTTTATTCTAAAGGTTTAAGAGATTTGGATGGCACCACAATAACGCTGGATATGATTTATGAATTAACTTCTACTGGTGAGTTTTATACACTCATGTGTACTCATGTTAGTAATTATGAGTACACATGACATCACCGTTTGCTTTCAGTTGTAGCATCCTTTACACAATTGTTGTAAGGCCAATCTAGTAGTGATGAATTCCCTCAGCTTTCACTTGTCTGAAAAGGTCTTTATTTTTGCTTCATTTCTGAAGGATAGCTTTTCTGGTTATAGTATTCTTGGTTGCCGGTTTTTTTGTTCTCTTCCCCCAGGACTTTGAATATATCATTCTACTTTTTTCTGGTCTGTGAGGTTTCTGCTGAGAAGTATACTGACAGTCTATGGGGGATCCCCTTATATGACTTGTCACTTTTCTCTTGCACTTTATAAAGTGCTCTTTGTCTTTGATTGCAGATTGTTTGATTATGATGTGCCTTGGAGAGGATCTTAATGTATTGAATCTAATTGGGACTTTCGGGCTTCCTTAATCTGAGGTACATAATTCTTTCAATATTTGAGAAGTTATTCAGCTATTAGTCTGTTAAATAGGTTGTCTGTGCCTTTCTCCATCCCTTTTCTCTCTAGAATTCATAATGAAAAAGTTTGTTCATTTAATGGTGTTCCATATGTCTTGCAGGTTTTCTTCATTGAGTTTTATTCTTATTTCTTTGTTATTACTCCTACTGGGTTATTTCAAAAGATCTGTCTTCAAGTTTCCAAAATTGTTTCTTCTGCTTGATATACTCTGTTGGTGAAGATTGCAGTTGTACTTTTTTTTTAATCTCATGCATTGAATTCTTCAACTCCAAAGATTCTATTTTTTTATGATATTTGTCTTCTTGTTAAATTTCTCATTCAGATCATGAAATGTTTCTCTGATTTTATTAAATAGTTGTGTGTGTTCTCTTATTACTGATTCAGTTTAATTATGATCATTATTTAGAATTACTTTTTAGTCATTTCATAAGTGTCCTTTTCTTTGGAGTCCATTATTGGAGACTTAATATGTTCCTTTGTGAACAATATGTTTCTTTGCTTGGTCATGTTTCTTATGTCCCTACATTGATTTCTGTATATCTAGTGGAATAGTGGTTTTGCTTTTCCCAGTTTTATAGAGTAGCTTTTGTAGGTACTTTTTCCTCTAGATGAATCCTAGGGTGTCAGTTAGGTATGGTGCACTGGCTTTGATTTGGGTTGGACTCATTAGCTTTGTCTCTAAGTAGTTCCTTCAGCTGTATCCTTGTCAGTGATGTCTGTAATTGCTTCAGTGGCCTAGGCTGTGACAGTTTGTGACAGTGGTAGTGCAGTTTTGTTGGGGGTAGAGGCAATGGGATGATTGTTGGACTGGATGGGTGCAGGTGAAAAGAGCCTACAGGCTATCTGTTTCCAAGGAGGTGATGGCAGCTGCCAGGCTGGTTATCATGCCAGGCTTGGGTACATGTGAGTGCAGCCAGCCAAGTGACTATAAGGCAGTCTCTTTGAGGAGGCAGGGCCCCTACCAGACTAGATGTCAGGTTGGTCATGAGTACAGGCAAGGCCAAGCAGCTCTGTGGTATTCTTTCTGGGTTTTAAGGCCACCATGGGACTGAGTTTCAAAATGGCCTCATACATCTATGAGCACAATGAGGGGAGAAGTCTCTGTGATAGTTCATCTGAAGGGAAGAGCCTCTGTAGGACTGGCTATCCAGCTGGTCATTGATGTGTGTGTATACTTGGTGGGCTGCCAACTGTGTGAAGCATCTGTGTGGGCAAGGCAGCCAGCCAGATGTTTGGTGGCTTCTTGGCTATGCTAGTCTGCCTGGTTCTGGGTGTGGTGGTGTGTTGCATGGGTTCAGTCACCAGGGTTTCAGTCATTTTATCTGGCCTAGGCTTTAGAAAACCAAGGTTATGATGCTACAGGTACCCAGGTAAACATGGTAGAATAACAGCAGGGCCTCAGCAATGGAGAGGCCTGCAGACAGAATACACTCTAGTGGTGGGTCTGGTTTTAAGATGACACTATGCTGTAGCAGCTTAGGTCGAAGAAACTGGGGGGAGATATGAAAAAGGTGGGCTTCTGCTCCAAGGCAATGCAGCCGCATGAACTCTTGGCTACTCTCCAAATTGGATTCAGAACTTGTGGGGACGGAGGGACTCTCCTGTAGCAAGGATTGCTGGCATTTGTGGCAGCAGCGGGGAACTTCTGGAAATCTCAGCTTACCTTTTCTCCGTAAGAAGTCCCTGCTGACTCTGATCTGATTCTGTTTGGGGAAACAGTGTGGCAGAGACAGGACTCCTTATGGCCTGCTCTATGGTGCTATTCTGGCCTACCTTTGTGCACTCCAGCATACTTCCTCAGTCACTCTAGCCAAAATAGAATTGCCTATTCATTGGTTTGGTCTGTTATTTGGGGAGGGATAAGCATCAGTGGCTGTAGTTGGCCGCCTTGCTGACATCACTCCACATGCATTTAGATATAAATCTCTGCCCTCTGCACCAGCCCCACTGTGTATAACAAAATGCTTAGAGTCAGTGTAAAAACATTGTACTTTGTGTTCAACACAAAGCTTGTCTCAAAATAGGAAACACAATTATTGCATAATTGATTGATTATAATGGTCTAACTGGTACCTTCATTCAGTTAGTAAAATATTAGTAAACAAAAAAGAAGACATTATTTGATGTCTAGTTGTAGCTGAGCTATAATTGATATAAAATAATGTTATAATAAAATGAAGATATCTAAAGGAATTGAAGACATTTAATTCACATAAGTTTAAATATGTCTGCTAAAATAAAAGAGCATTACACAATTACTTTTATCAGAGCTTTCTTTGTCACAGATCAAGCAAATTTAGCTCAGTTCTTTTTAAAATTATGAATTATGTATGTAGATATAAAATTTACATGATATTGTCTGTATGAATGTGTGTATAGTATATATAAATTCAACTAAAAATATGCCTGATGAAATGTTTATAAGAGGAGGGGGAGAGCATATGGCCATTTTTTTTTCTCAATCACATGGGTGCATTTAGTAGAAACTATGGTATTTTATTAACTAACGTATTTTCACAAGTAAACATCAAAAGTCTGGACTACGGATGTCAAAAATGCTTTATATTAGTGATTTACCTTATCTCCTACAAAAAGGCAGCCATGCTTTAGACATCGAAAAATAAGGAGGAAAAATTCTAGTCATTTGGTTACTTGTGTACTCTGGAGACATGGTAAAGAAGAGGAAAGATAAAATAATGTGTGGTTACAAAATTCCACTGGTATATAACATGCCAAAGTACAACTTCAAATTCCATTTGCATTTTAAAAGAAGCACACTCCAAAATAATTTCCCTTTGAACATTTCTAAGCCTGGATTTATTTTATGTAACCCCCAGGGGACACACACTTTTCTGTTAGTAATTGAACACATTTTCTTGTTCTAATGTTACAGACATTTCTCAAGCAGGTTATGCCAAAATACCTATCAAAATTATTTTGAGGTGTGAAAATATTGTGTCACCTGCTTCTAATTCCAAAACAATCTGAGTTATATTTTATTTAAAATTTTCTGCCAAAATATTCAGTTAAGAGAAAAATATAATTAGTAAAAACTATCACCTCTCTGAAGTTTATGAGCTGAAAGAGTTTTAACTGGGTCCACATGAAACTTGAAATGTTTGTGTTTGTTGATGACATTTCCATCGGATGAGATTCAAGAGCACCCACATTTGTAGGAAAAAAAACACGTAATTCAAATGCCATACACTGGGACTGGGTTTTGCTATGTGAGAAACAGAGGATAATAACATTTTTAACCAGAAAAGTATCTTCAAAATTTACTCTCTCAGTTTTTCATTTTAGAGATGGGAAAAACAAAGCCCAGAAATGTTCATTTATTCCCATGTTACACAGCAAATCAAGGAGTTTCATTAAAATAGAGGTGATGGTATTTTAATTGAATCTTGAAAGATTCTTTGCTTATGAGGAAGCCATTGACTTGTCCTGAGCCTCCTCTAGACCTCAAAAATTGTTAGTTCACTTTCTTTGCATGCATTACTTTTATTCTAGGTCTCACCAGGCAATTATCATGTGTTTCTGGGCTTCATTTCAATATTGGAGCTTTCCAGAGCCAACACACTCTCCCACAGCAAGTTGAAGTATTGCCAGGTAGCAGAGGAGAGACTGACTTCTCTGTGGGAGAGCCAATGCTGGGCTCATCCTGCCTCAAGCTAGTTCTTAAAGGATGGCCTGAACCTTCTGAGAATGCTGATGTTAGGCAGATACCTAAAGCCGCACACAAGGATCTGCTTGCACAGCACTGGAAGGTTCCAGTGAGACCCGAGATACAGGGGATCTTGAAATGATGCTCTACCTGAATTTTTCCAAATGACTGCTTTGGGAAATTGAAGTGTGGGTGCAGTGGGAGGATGTCGGCCAGGTAGGGAGAAGAAGGAAAGGAATGGATAGTGAGCATCTACTGATATTCACTGAGTCAACAACTAATTAGAGATGTCATCCTATCTTAGCTTTGAAGTTTTAAAACATGTCTGCAAGTTCTTTGACACTCTTCCCACGAAAAGTGTGATATGATTCCTCACCATTTGAATTTGTATTAACATGAAATGACTCACTCCTAATGAATAAAGTGCTGTATAAATTCTATACAGTTACTAAGTGGTTCTCTCTTTTCTTCTATCTTTTGTCTCTTTTGGGTACTCAGGTTTTTGGATCCCTGGACCTCCAAGTAAGAAGTTTAGCTTCCCTGAACTTGATGTGCTTCAGTAATTATATAGAGATAGAGAGACTAGCCCAAGGAGCCACAGATGTCCCATCTCAGAGCTGTTTAAGTCCAGTTGCCCTCACGTGAGTGAGTGAAACTTCAGATATTCCAGCTCCCAGCCTTTGAGCTATTCCAGCTGACCATAAGAGGAGTAGAAAAGCCTTTCCTCCCAGGACCCTGTCCAGATTACAGATACATGAGTAAAAGGCATGATGGTTTGTTTAAGCCATTCAGGGTTGGAGTGGTTTCTTACATAGTTTCAGCACCCAGAACATGAGCACAGCTGTCTCAACTGAGTCTCGCAAAATTTTAGCCTTTTCTTCCACAGAGCTGGTCAGTGCAAAAATCCTCATTTTCCTTCCATCAAAACTTCTCCTTTTTTCATCATACTACTTCGACCAACATGTTTTATTTCAGCTGCAGACTCACAACTTGTCATTTGTCTAAGGTGGTGTCTGCAATAGTACAGTCTGAATGTATAATGAACAGATCCGTGTCAATACTAACAGTCACAAAGCTGTTATCTGGATGGCAAATCTCTGTGCAAAGAACCTGTCACATTGATATAATAGGTAATAACAACTGATTTCACATAGCATTGTAGTTTAAATGAATCATATCTGTGGTAGCTAGTCCCCAGACAGTTCCCTATATAAACATGTGCTATTCTGTCCTTCAAGAGAAGAAACTTATATCCTCCCTCTGATCTGGCCAATAGAATGTAGAAGCTGTGATGGTCAGGGACTTGTGAGCTCTGGCCTCTGCTTCCTTCCTCATGAAACCCTGAGCCCTATCTTAGTAAGTTCAAGCTGCTATAACAAAAATACCACAGACAGGGTGTCTTAAACAACAGAAATTTATTTTATATATTTCTGGAGGCTTCAAAGTCCAAGATTAAGGAGTCAGAAAATCCAGTGTCTGGTGAGAGCCCCTTTTCAGGCTTGCAGATAGCCATCTTCTTGATTTATCCTCGTAGCAGAGAAAGGGAACACTTCCTTTCCTTAAAAGGGCACTAATCTCCTTAAGAGAGATCTACACACATGACCTAATTGCCTCTCAAAGGCCCCGTCTCCAAATATGGTAGTCCCTTCTCATCCACGGTTTTGCTTTCCATGGTTTCAGTTACCCAAGGTACATTACAATATGGTATTTTGAGAGAGAGCGAGAAAGAAAGACACCACAATCGTATAACTTCTACAACAATATATTGTTAGAATTGTTTTATTTTATAATTAGTCATTGTCATTAATCTCTTATTGTGCCTAATTTATAAATTAAACTTTATCATAGGTGTATGCATATAGGCAAAAATTATGGTATATAGGGTTTGGTACTACACGTGGTTTCAAGCATCCACCGGGTCCTTGAAACATATCCCCCTGGAGCAAGAGGCAACTACTGTACGATCACATTGGAAATTAAAGCTTTGACATCTGAATTTTGGGGGCTACAAACATTCAATCTAAAATAGCCACCATAGAAGAAGCCCAGACTAGACCACACAATAATTCAGCCACATGACAAAGTCATAGAGGATGACCTACCACGTGGAGAGAGAGGCCAAATGGAGGTGTGCAGGCCACTCATGCAAACCCAGCTGCAGCCATAGCCACCATCTCACGGGAACACTCCAGACCTCAGGTGAGGTCAGGAAAGACAATTCCTAGTTGAGCCCTGGCCATGCCTTGGAATAGTGAAATATGGTAAAATGGTTATCATTTTGAGCCTGTGTGTTTCGAGGTGGCTGTGTAATCAGCAATAGCTAACTAGAATAGTAACTATTATTGCCATTATTAGTAATGCACAGAATAATAACTATTAACTATTGAAAGTTGGTATGTTTGACACAGTACTTAATGTATTGTTTAATCATCAATAAATTCAGTGATAGAAAAGCAATTATTAATACAACATTCTTTCAGTGTGGAAACTGAGATATTGAGAGGCAAGGTTTGTTCCCTTTTTGCAGTTAATAAGTAATAGGAGTGGACCACGAATGGAAATTAATTGAGTCCAAAATATTTTTATACTTGCCTTATTATTACCTACAAAGATTACTCATGTGTCTGTGATAATTCTAGTGTAAAGAAACCTACTGTGTTGCCAGTCACACAAAAGTCTAGCACATGCAATTATGTGCAGTACTTAATACTCGGTAGTGATAATAAATGACTATGTTACTGGTTTACGTGTTTGCTATGCTACACTTTTTAATATTATTTTAGAGTCTACTTCTACTTATTAAAAAAGTTAACTGCAGGCAGTTTCATCAGGAGGTATTCTAGAAAAAGGCATCGTTATCATAGGAGAGGACAGCTCCATGCCTGCCATTGCCCCTGAAGACCTTCCGGTGGGACAAGGGAGACAGTGATGTTGGTGATCCTGACCCTATGAAGTCCTAGGCTAGTATGTGTGTTTCTGTCTTAGTTTTTACAAAAAAGTTTAAAAACTAAAAAAAAAAATTAAAAATAGAAAAATATAAGATATAAAGAAAGATAATTTTTTGTACTGTAGTTGATGTATTTGTATTTTAAGCTAAGTATTATTACAATAGAGTCAAAAACTTAAAACATTTTAAAGTTTATAAAATAAAAGTTACAGTAAGTTAAGGTTAATTTATTATTAAACAAAGAATTTTTAATAAATTTAGTGTAGACTACATATGGTGTTTATAAAGTCTATGGCAGTGTTCAGTAATGTTCTAGGCTTTCACGTTCCCTCACCATTCGCTCACTGACTTACCCAGAGCAATTTCCAGTTGTGCAAGCTATATTCGTGGTCAGTGTCTCATACAGGTACACTATATTTCATCATTTATGCTATATTTTTACTGTACCTTTTCTATCTTTTGATACACACTTACCATTGTGTTACAATTGCCTACATTATTCAGTACAGTAACAGCTGCATAGGTATGTAGCCTAGGAGCAATAGGCTATACCTTATAGCGCAGATGTGAATAGGCTGTACCATCTACATTTGTGTAAGTACACTCTATTATGGTTGCATACTGATAAAATTGTCTACGGACACATTTCTCAGAACATATCCCTATCGTTAAGGGATGAGTGACTGTACTTGCAAATGGATGCTTTACTGGAATTTGGGGAAGCAAGTTCTTTTAGGGTACTGGTGCTTCCTGGAGGAATCATCAATCCAGTTTCACTGTATCCTCCAGGAAGTGAGAAGTTCTTGGGTTGACTAGAGGCCTCCTGTGTTGTAAAGATGATTCAGATTCGTAAGTGACTTGGGCAATCTGAACAACTTATTGAACTGACTAGACTCCTAATCATAAAGGTATCACCTAAAGTTGAAGCCTTCTGGGTCTTCAAAGGTTCATTCCAAATTTAGAGGCACATTTGCTCAGGATGAACTTAGTGCATGGGGGGGAAAAAAGGCAAGAGTTCTGCATTCTATTAAATAACCACAGCTAATAAAGTGGAATAGACATCAACTTGGGAAGATATCCAATTTGAACTGGAGAGCTCTAGCAATAGCATTTGACTTCACATTGTTCTATACTGTAAAAAAAGCATGGGACATGAGTTATTTCCTCCCTTCTGGCTATGTCTTGAATTATAGAAATTATCCACCTGTCCTATGGAGCTCCAGCTTGAAACCCTAACCACCTGGTTTATATATTTTCCTTAGACATTGGCTTCTAAAAATTAAACTAAGAAAAGTTTTGTGAGGAAAATTTCTATTTTAGAGATGACTTTGTTCAGGTTATTCAGTTTTTAATTTTCATTCCAAAAAAAAAAAAAAATTCATTAATGCTTACTAAGCCCCAGGAACCATATTTTGGTCTGGGTATACAATGGTAAATAAAATAAAAATTAGTTCCTCCTTTAAAGAATTTAGAATTTTCTGCTTCAAAGGTAAGATTTCTACTGAACTCCATGTTACTCCAAATTTGGGGAACTATTTGCCAGTGATAACGTGTGCCTACGTAAGAATTAATGAGGAAATGAGCTTATGCATGTGCACAATTTCACAGTCATAGATTGCTACAAAAAAGGCTTGAAGACACATACTTCCCAACAAGGCCAAGTGAATTACCCAAAGATGTCAGAGGCCCCACTATCTCACAGAATCCAACACTTCTAATATGAAATTCAGTATTCTTTATTATCAAATTCCCCCAAAATCTTATACTGTGACACTTTCAAGACACAGTAAGATGTCACCTGTGTTATCAAAGCATCAAATCGATTACTCCAAGTTATTGTAGAGTGGTTAAGATCACAGGCTTTGGAGTCAGAACTTTCTATCATATGCCCAGAATATGTGTCATACCCTCTATCCTGGTGATGTAATCTTGGGCAAGATGATGCATTTCTAGGCGTTTCTGTGCTGCCATTTTTAAAATAGGGAGATAAATGTGATTCTGTCTGGTACTTTGGAATTATTCAATAAATGATCACTATGAGTTAACTGTTTTTCCCTCTTGGATATCCATTTTGATTTTTATACTTAAAAATCTTTTTCCTTGGCAACTTTTAGTTATAAAATAAAACAATATTCTCATGGTTCCTAATGTCAAGTCTCTGGCATACATGGGTGAAAGTAGTCATTGGGTAAACAAAAGTTATTTTTAAAAGACAAGAAATCTATAATGGAAAAAAAAAAAACATTTCTGCCTCCATGTGTTTAAAGAAAATACAATGCTTGAATCATAGCACAATGGTTAAAAGTATAAGATTTAGAGATAAACTACCTGGGTTTAAACCCCAGAAATATTTTACCATGTGTGACCTCCATCAACTTACTTGATCATTTCAGAGCCTTAGTTTCCTCTTCAGTAAAATATGGATAATTATTATTCTTGTTTTTAAGGTTGTTATAATAAGGAAATGAGCAGTACCTAGCTCTTGGAGAGCTCTAGATATGTGTTTATCAGTATTATTATTACAGCTATTTGACAAACAGCTTTAGATTATCAATCATAGAGAACAAAATTACGGATGTATAAATGAGTAATTTCTTGAACGCCAGCTGTGTGCCTGGCCCTGTAGTAAGACCGACTAATGTTGTTACTTCTTATCTCTTTAAGCTTTATCAGGCAGTGAGCCTGCAACATTCGGTCTGAAAACATTGTGGGAGCTAAAGAAACATAATCCAGCAAAAAAAAAAAAAAAAGAAAAAGAAAAGAAAAAAATATATAATTACCAAATACTTACTTTTATTTTTAAAAATACGTGAGAGACCCAATTATGTTTTCTATGGAGACATATCCATTTTTTTTCTCTTTCACTTTTTAAAATACACCTTCCATCATATACTACCACAACTCTAGAGCGTTTTTTCCCAGGAGCCTCAAATTTCTCCTCAGAACCAAGCTCTGGTTTTTGCTCCTAATACCCATTTCTCTTTCTGTATTTCTGAATGTAGATCTACTTTGCCTTTCACCAGCAAGAAAGACTATTATTTATTGAGGAGGCATAGAGAAAGGAGGGCAAGGCAGTGAGAGCTGATGTGGAAATTATTTAATTCTCTTTGGCCATTGGAAGAAACATACCCAAATTAACAATATCTCTTCAGTCAAATCTAGATTATCCTCTTAATCCATCTATGAATTAAGTATTATTACCATTTTTATTGATGACGAATTAGAAATTTAAATAAAAACCCTTCATCTATTAAGCCATATAGATGAATTTCAAAGCCCTATTTTATATGATTTTCAAAATAGATGTTTTCTCACCTCACTTGACTATCTCACTTGATTGTTATTTATACACAATCTGCCTAGAAGCAATCTCAACCCTAGACTGAGATCCTTGCCTATTCATTCTTTCCTTGCTTCTTAGGTATCCATGTTTGTAGGTTTGGGCCATGCTTCATTTTCTTGGTTCATCCATGACACCAACTTATCATATTTAGGGTTGTCATGGCTATTCCCACATCGTCCTTCACCAATTGTAATTTAGCCCTTATGTTGTTGTGACAAACACTGCTGGTTTCATAGCTGGCATCCATCCTTCTTTTCATACCTAAAGGCATGCAAGCAGCAATTTGCCCACTAAAGCACATCCTTAGCACTTTAGAATGGAGTGACAGGAAGACAAACTAAGGGGAAGTATGGCATACTGACAATATTCTGTGTCTTGATCTGGGCACAGATTGCATTGGTGTGTTCCATTAGTAAAAATTTATCACCTTATAAACTTTTCACACATACACCTTTTAATATGTGAATCATTGTTTAATATAAAGTTGGGGGAAAAAAGAAGGAAAGAAAAGAAGTAAATAGGACAACAACAAAACATTTCTTGAAGCTAATGGTATCCATGTGACACCATTAATTTTGGATATTAAGATATAAGCAGAACTCTACAGGATGCGGCTTTGTAGTAAGACCATTGTTTCCCTGATAGAAGACTCAGATAGACTATGTTGTTTACCTTTTATCCTTCTCCGTTTCTTTTTCTTCATTCCTGAGACTCAGGCATGAACCTAGAGATTGATCACATATCTTGTAAGCATAAGAATAAAAACTATATGCTAAAATAATAAAATAGGAAGCTGGAAGGAACCTAGGCCTTGAGTTTTTTTAGCAAGGGCATCTGTCCTGGATTGTGACCTCTAGACTTGTTATTTGACAAACATATGTTCTTTAATTATTTTTCATTTTATTATTTTAATTAACACAATCATTATACATATTTATGGGTTGCAGTATTATATTTTGGTGTATATATGTAATGTGTAATGATCAAATCAGGGTAATTAGCATATACATCACCTCAAATATTTATCATTTCTTTGTGTTAGGAATATTCAAAATCCAGTCTTTTAGCTATTTGAAAATATATAATCAATTGTTGTCAATTATAGTCACCCTATAGTGCTATTAAACACAGAATTTATTCCTCCTACCTAGCTGTACTTTTATATCTGCTAACCAACCTTTGGCTATCTTCAATATTAATGACTGCGAAGTCCCTTCCTTCCTTCCTTCCCTCATTCCTTCCTTCCTTCCTTCCTTCCTTCCTTCCTTCCTTCCTTCCTTCCTTCCTTCCTTCCTTCCTTTCCTTTCTTCACTTGTTTATTTCTTTTTTTACATTTAGGCAAATTTAATCTTAACTAATTTTCTAATTTTTCCTGAAAAACTTTACTATTCAAAACTTTACTATTCACTCTGAATCACATGTATTTGAATAAAACCCACTATTATGGTCAAATTGTGCAAGGGTTAAAATGTCTAATAGGCGGGACCACAAAAACCAATTAGCACAACCTCAGTGGGTGTGTCTGGACAGGTTAAGTCTTTTCTAGATAATTATTAGTTACTTATACAGGTAATATCACAATGAAATTCTTCAAGCCATCTTTTTCTACCTTTTATATTCACTATCTTCAAATGATGACACTCTTACCTCAATACATTGGAAGTTATGTTTTATAAAAAGCCAAAAATAACGTAAATATATTCTACTGCCTAAGAATGAAGACTGAGACTGAATATTCTGCATGTCTCATAAAGTTGAATGAAGAGACTTTAACTGTTCTGAGCTGAGCAGCATTATTGTACTAAGTAGCTATTTTCCTAAGAAAAGTCATTTGAATTATAGCATTCAATTCTGCATATAAATTTGGTACTAGTCAAAAACAAAACAAGCAAAACAAACAAACAAAAAACTACAAAATAAAATCAAATCAACCATCCAGTAGTCACATTTGAACTTACAATTGTCTGGGCCCCAAACCTTAAAGACAGACTTAATTTTTCTATGTCTGTAACAGTGCTTATTCAATCTACCAAATGCTGTCTTACCTACTGTCAAAATACATGTGCAATCTGTTCCCTTCTTCGCTAGTGGCCTGGTCCAAACCCTTCAGTTCTTCCGCAGACAGTTGCAATCCTCTTTATCCTAACTTCTGGACCTCCATCTCTGTCCCCCTCTCTCTGCAGACAGAAGTCAGTTTATTCCTCTACTCAAAAGCCCTCCTATACCTTCCCATCTCATCCATTCTGTGATGGATAGGCTTTATTTTGACACAAAAGTTACTTAATAAGCCAGCTACTGTTACCACACTTACATCTTACCACTTTTCTCTTCCTCTATCAGGATGTGCTTTGGACTCAGGGGCTTTGACTTGCTGTTCCCTCTGCCTGAAACACTCTTATCCTAAATAACATCTTCACTTTCTCTCTTCTTTTGTTCTGTTCAGAGGTTGGATCAAATGTCCCTGTGTCACAGAGCCTTATCCTGACCAGTGTGTCTGAGATAAATAATCGCCTCCTCTTTCTCCTTCTTTTCTCAATCCACTTATCTAGCTTATTGTTTTCTCCACAGTTCATATCATGGGAATTAGTATACTTTAATTTATCTAGTTATTTTCTGTATAAAATGTAAGCTCCATGAGAGCCATCATTGTGCATGCTTTATTCACTGAATATAAAATAAAAATAGACTGAATAAACACATTATTTAAGGAATGAAGAATATAAAATTCTGCTTCATCTTTGGACATATGTTCAATTATTGGAGTAAAAGTTGGGGGAAGGAAAGAAAGAAAACATTGAAAAAATCTGCTTCCCTGGAATTCTTTGTGAAAGACATGCTGACTACTCTTTGTCAAATGCCCAGTGGTAACAATGCGCTACTCAGACAGCATTTATCATGGTCAGCATTCCACACCCAGGGAGGGGAGGGAGCCGGTGATTTCCCTGACAAACAGCTCTCCTTGCACCAACCCACTGAGCTGCCTCCTAAAGCCCAGGAGAACCCCTGCCCAAAATGACAGACCCTCAATTTCAGTCGGGAGACACAGGACACAGGTAGAGAAGCTCTGTTTTGCTCCTTTAAAAGATAAAGGGATGCCCCGAGTCCTCTGGTTTAAGATTTAGGATTACAAATCTGATAAATCATCAGAGATAAACGTGGTTGGTTTTTCTCTCTCTTGCCCAAGATTACTCCCCTGCAGACTGCCATAAATGTCTGCAGGTTGCACCGTCTTATCACTGCAAGAATGGGATGGAATTATGTGAAATGCTCACTGAAATCCCATTGCAGCATCCTCATCTTCCTATGGGTCTTCCTTGTCACGCTCCCTTTTTTCCCTGATGTAAAGCAGGAATGCATACACATGCACATTCCACACACACATATACACACAAACACACAAACAGCTACTCTTTTTTTTTTTTTTTTAATGGTAGTTTAGATATGCTTCACATGAGCAGTTTCAACTGTGAACTCTGACCTGTTTATCCAGGCAATGCATTCCAGGTTTCAGCAGAAAGGTTTTTAATGAAACCATCATCTTAAAAAAGCAAGTGATGGAGCTTTATTCAAACATATCTAATTCTTGAAAGGTTACATAAATAACTAAGACAAGACAAGATCACATTCAATTCTGTTTTACTTTCTGCAATGGGGATTTTCTTTTTTTTTTTTTTGGTTTGGTTTGATTTTCTTTTCTTTTTTTGCTATTTTCCCCTTCTCTTGTGGGGTTGTACCATTAGGTGATTCATGGATTAAAGCTCAAAACTTGGAAATGGGACAAACATATTGAGTTCCCATTCCAGTTTTCTAACCTTTTGAGAGAAAATCAGTGAACACAGCATTTTATAATACGAATATTTGATCTCACAAGCTGAAAATTATTATTTGAATGTTTGATTAAAATCATTTTTAAATCATAAAACTTGTAGTTATTCCACAGAAAAATTTGGTATTATGTCAAAAATACCAAGAAAATCTCCATCCTTCCTAATAATAGAATGTTAACACTTTTATTTTAATTTCTCAGACTAGTGACACTTGAATACTGAAGTACTCAAGATAAACATAAAAGGTAATTAAGTTTTGGAAAAAGAAGCCAGACATACAAGGGACTTTAAGTATTTTTCTCATTTCATTCATAAAGTATTTCTATGTGAGGGGGATTATTACGCCCAGTTTACAGATAAGGAAAAGAAGATTCAGGTAAGTGAATTGATGATTTTAGTGGTACCCAGCGGGAATGTAGAAGAGCTAATTCTGGAAGATGAGTCTGAAACCAACCTATGCACGCAAGAAAAGAAGATCTAAACACTTTATAAGATCTGTCTGCATTTTTGGTTCCTTAGACTATGAGATTCAGGAGTATTGTAAGAAGTCTTTGCAAAAGTAAAATCTAAAATGGAATTTAAAGGAAAAATAATCTTAAACGAAGGATAAAGAAAGATAATAAAGATAGAAGGGATAAAGGAAATAAATACTCTAATGAGAGAAGGAAATACAGGGTTGAGTACACAAAGCCTAAATCAATTAGAGCTATAATTTGGTGAAAACAAATCTTATAACTGGAGAGATTGTTTGGATTAGGAGTGGAGGATTCTGACAAATCAGGTTCTCAGGAATCTACAGATAATAGGGGAGACCCTGAAGATTTTGTACAGCGAGTGACATGTGCAAAGCAGAGGGTTAGGTTTATTCATCTGACAGTGGAAAATGGGAAAATGGAAAAGGAAAGAATAGAGATAAAAGTACAATTAGAACCCCATCACAATAGACTAGACCAGATGGTTGCAGTTAATGCAGCTTTGTGGAGAAGGCCTAAACAATCATGAGCAGAATATTTTGCATATCCCATAAAAGAATATTATGTGTCCTGAAGTTTTTGTTACCATGGATGCATTCACTCTTTTTCACTGTTTAGCAAGCACCTCCTCCATTCTTAGGAGCTTGGAATACACAGTGGACAGATATAGTCCCTGACCTCAAAGAGCTTAATGTCTAGTAAGACGCAAACGAGTAACCAGGCAGTTGCACTGCACTGTGCTTATTGCTATAAAAGCAGTAAATACAGGTAGCAACTGAAGCATATAGAAATTCACTGCAATTGCAGTTTTACTGAATCTTTGATCTGCAGCTTATTTGGGACTGTTTTTGAACTAGATTTTAGGTTTGATTTTAGTTTGCAAGTGCTTGATAAATGAACAATCATGTGAAAAAAAAATGCAAACAGAAAACAGAAGCAGAGAGCCAGTTGCACTGTTATGACCAAATACTCTAGAAGTTAGGTGACCAATTTGGAGAACAAAGTGGTCCTGAGCATAAAGAATAAAATCCTTCATGCTTCTAAATAGCAGTTCTGGAAAAGCCCTAATAGTGTCTGGATAACAAATAGTCACAGTTGTAATTTAGAAGCAAAAGCAATCATTGTAGGGCATGAATACAAAGAGGCAGTTTTTGTGCTGAATTAAAGTGTTTTAATAATGAAATAGGTATTTCAGGATAGATTAACAAAGCGTCTCAGATGCAACATCTAAATTTACAGTCAAAAAATGTACAGGTCTGCAGCTATATTTTTCTTAGGATGAATAAATTAATTTGTTAGAAGTGAATGAATAACTGCAGAATGAGTTTAAAATAAAATAAGAGTAAGTAGCATATCATCTGGAAAAAAACAGAGCAAAAAACACAGAAATCTCATCCTCACTACAGTGATATTCTAGATGACCTTGGGAGCTAAGAATGATCAGATATTAGCTAACGTCTATGGAGTTTCTTATTCTCACTCTTTCCTTTTCATTCTCTCTATAACACATCTGCTCACCAACACATCTGCCTATGCCCCAACCCTCTTTTCTCATTACATATCTGATAAAATTTCCATTGAGAAATATAGTCAAATGGTTAGAAACAAAGACTTTGGACCCACGGGTTCCTGAATTCCAAAATCATTCAGGATCTGAGGTGACGTCCTTCTTCATCTCTTTCAGCTGAAGTTTCTTCACTCATAAAGTGAGCACAACAATGTATTGCCCACTTACTAGAGCAGTTTTGAGAATGAAGGTGATGCTATATAAGAGGTGCTTAACATGGTGCTCAACATACGGTAAGGAATCAATCATGTTTTTTATTATCATTATGTACTAAACACTAAGAATCAATTTCTCAATTTAATGTCTCATATACTTTTTCAGATGTATTATAATTACCTATAATATTAAAGGGTAATTGAAATGCCCTCCTCCTATCTATAAATCTCTGCAACTCAATACAATGTTTATGCACTCAAGTTACTAAGCTCCTCTGAATTGCACATAAAAATAGGCTGAGCTTTGCACTTGTACACTGAAAACTCTCCAATGGAAAATATATGCATACAAACACATGCATACTTCAAGACCATCACATCCCATGTAAGAATAATGTGATACCCATATTTCATTTCTATATATCATTCTTGCAGTTGGTAAGACTTATTGATAACTAATTGATAAGAAATCCCAGGAAACCAGCACTGTCAAGGGATGGAAGCTAATCTTATGATCTGGGTAATTTGACTTGGTTAGAGCCATCTAGACTGTCTGCTACTTAGATTTCCTGCCTTGCTTTTAACATAGTTCTGCTCATTTCTTTTTATTTTCCCCCATGTCCCCTCCCCTTGCTCATGGCTTATGTAGAGGGAAAGCTCGGAACAAGGAAAAGTAGAAAAAAGGATTGCCATGTGAGTTATAGCATCATATGCATTCAATATGTCTCTTTTTCACAGACTGTCTTAGATGAAATGGGTATCAAGATTATAAAGAAGCCCCAAAGAATATCAAAATGATTAATCCCATGCAATAAAGAGGCATATATGTGCAACGTTCAAGATGAGCTCTTTGCAGACACCATATTTTACAGTAAAATTATAATATTTTCATTAGGGATCATAGCCTGTACTTCACATGAAAAAATATCATGAAAGTTTTTATGTCTAATGAAAAGACTCAATGAATTCTTCAATTTTATAATGGTACCAGATAAGAGCGAATCTAGCTTTTTTCGAGTTCAAGGACAAATTTTTCTCATAAAATGTTTAGATTCAGCACTCTTTTTTGGGGTTGTAATAGAATTCAAATTTAAAAGCAGTCACTCTTCATTTTTGTGGGGTATCTACTCTTATGAGTGTATAATGAAAGTTATGAAAACTTCCATTGGAAGAATATACATAAGCATATATATTCAAAATATTTCAGCTTAACATTTTTATTTCCCCTTTTCCTGAAGTGTTTTTATTAACTCTTGGGAAGTCATGGAACTTCTATTTTGAGAATAATGTTACCTTCCAAAGCTAAATAGTAGTCCCAGGAAATCCACATTTCCGCTTCTCACTCTAATACAAAAAACAATCAAGAAAACTTGTGGAATTTTAAAGATGATGGATGATGGATTTTTAGGGACAGACTTTATCTAGTTTACTAATTCAGAAGAGAATGTAGCAAACTAAGTCATTGTGAAGGATGAAGGTAGTTGATGAAAATTCCTTTTGTTTCATCTTGGAGATGCACTCTAGCCTTATACAAGCTTTCTACAGATAAGACTAAGAAAGGCCAGGGGTTGTACAAAGAAAACAGACTTTGGTATTAATTGCATATAAAACCCAGCAATGATCAGGCCCGAATATAACAGAAAAAAAAGGGAAATCAAGTAGAAAAATTTGGCCAAAACAAACAAGGCCCTATTCCTCCCTTCTGACTCCTTTGCAGTCTATGGTGAGCTTATTAACATCATCGTCAGCTGAACAGAGAATCTCAGGATATGAACCATCCCAAGGAGGCATGCCACAGCCACAAGCCTACAGCCTGATGAAGCCAGAGGAGTCACTGAACTGATGAGACAGTCACCTGTTTTGTTTGTGCCATCATCTCTCTTATTCTCTCCACCCCAAATCTCATTGTCATAAGCCAAGATCTGGTTTCTTTCCAGGGAGGGCTAAAGTACTTACAGGTGGCTTTACCACCTGCGACCGTGGAGATGCAGCCAAAACAGTGCTCTCTGTGGACTGCCTGGTTGGAAGATTTGGATAAATAATAAGAGATGACTCAGTGTCGGGAGAGGAAGCAGAGACTGTTTTGAAGGCGGAGAGAGAAGGGAAGCGGTGAGTGAATGGCAAGCAATACACATGAGTGACTCTGCTCTGTTGTCTGCTTCCTGCCTCTCTGCCCTCCTCACTCTATTACATGATGGATGGGAGTTGAGATAAAGGCACTTCACTTTAAATTGCACAGTCCTATTAAGAACAAATGATTAAGACCTGGGATTTGTATATTTTTGCTTTTCTTTTATTCTCAAGACTGCTTTGGCTTCTCTCTGTTTCTCACTGAATCTTTCCCCGGGGCTTTAAATCTAATACTTCCTGTCAGAAGGCATTTCCTATTTCTCCTTTCCTCAGGATGATACAGACATGTAAAAAGGAGAGGAAAAAAAAATATCGGATTTTCATGTTAGAAAAATCAGCCACAAGAGATACCTTTCATTTTTCTAAGAGGCTGCTATGTGCCATGCACTGTGGTAAATACACAGGCAATTTGTAACCATCACAGCAATTCTACAAATGGCTTTTGTTATATGCATTTTGGGTTGAGGAGACTGAGACTCAAAGATATGAAATGACTTGACGATCTCATCCTGAAAGAGGATGAATCAGAAAATACCTCTCAAGAGGCCCAGATAGTGTGATAATACATAAAAGCCAATATAAAAATACCATATGCTCTATGCCAGGACTCTTCCACATACTTTGCATATATTAACACTTTCATCATCACCAGAATCATATGAGGTAGATCCAAATGTTAGTCCCATTTTAAGAGATGAGATAACTGAGACTCAAAGAACTCAAAGTCAAGTTGATAGCAAGTGCAATGGTTAATTTTACTTGTCAACTCAGCTAGCGTATGGCGCCCAGTTGATCAAACATCTGCTTAGATGTTGCTGTGAAGGTTTGGTTTACATGTGATTAACACTGAAATCAGTGGACTCCAGAAAAAGCAAATTGCCCTCCACAACGTAGGCACACCTCAGCCAATCAGTGGAAAGCCTTGAGAGCAAAGATTGAGGTTTCCTGAAGTATTTTTCCTCAAGACAGCAATATAGAAACCCTAAGTTCCAACCTGTTGCCCTGCAGAATTTGGACTCAAAGCTGCAACCTTCACTCTTACTTGAATTTCTAGCCTGTCAGCCTTCTCTACTGATATCTGACTTTGCAGCTCCCAATTCCTTTAAAAATCTCTCTCTCTTTCCCCATCTCCATTTGTACACAGCTGCCTTCTTAGATTAGCACAGTGTCTGGAATACAACCCCTCAGCAAATGCAGTTGTGATGATGATTGCGGCAAGCGAGACTAACCGTCGAACTCAAATCTGTGCTTCCCCTTCTGTAGTACATAGCTGTCTCTGGGAAGAGGTGTCTCAGTCAGGAACTTTATTTTGCAGGTTTCTCTTCACACAATTCGGGCATGGTGACAATCTTGACCAAGAAATGTGAGCAGAAATGAGGAAATTTGACTAAGAAAGTTAAAACACAGGTGGGCCTTCTGCATATCACCTCACCACTTCTGTCTCATGGATTCAGGGGACCTTGAAGTCTTAGGGAATGGAGGGAACGCAAAATGAAAGGAGGCTATGTCTTTCAATTTTTACAGGGAGAAATACCCACTACCACTACTAGGAATGCCCACCTTGGACAGTTGTATGTACAAGAAATAAATGTTTAATGTGTTAAACAACTAAAATTTTGGTGTTTGTCAGTTTCCAACTTAGCCTCAACTAAATTAGTGATAATGATAAAGAGTATAATAACAATGATATTTCCCTAAGCACAAAAATGTATTGAGTCATAAAGTCAGTATCACAACCTAGACATATCATATCTAGATCTAGAACCAGTACTCTGTATCTACTCATCTGTCATTTATCAGCCTTTGCTGTAGTAGCAAACAACCCTAATATTTCAGTTGTTTGAAAATATATTTCTTATTCATCTACAAGAACAGGCTGGTCTGGGTGGTTCCAGGTCATGAGCAATGCTGATGTTATTCCACGTATCTTCTCATTTCAGAAACAAGGCTAAAACGGTAGCTTCTCTCTGAGGCATGATTTTCTTATGGTAAAATTCAAGAATAAGGGTGGTAGAGACAGATACAAGCACATTTAGAGCTTTGGCCCACATGTGGTATATAGGTTCACATTTAATTGTCCAAATGCACTCACAGGCCCAAGCTCGAAGGTAGTTGGGCAGAAAAGTATATTCTATATATGGGAAAACATGGCAAGTACAGGGAAAATAATAAATGGTTATGAGCCAGTAACACAATCTATTACATTTGAGGGTTCATATTCTCTATATTACAACATTTTATTACTAGCTAAGGAGGATTTTGACTATCATATGTTCCTTCCAAAACTACTTAACTAAGGGAGTGATCAACTGACTTTATAAAAAAGTAACCTAGCAGCACAATTCACAATTGCGAAGATGCGGGAACAACCCAAGTGCCCATCAATACATGAGTGGATTAATAAAATGTGATACATGTATATCATGGAATTCTACTCAGCCACAAAAAACAGTGGTGATCTAGCACCTCTTGTATTATCCTGGACGGAACTGGAGTCCATTCTACTAAGTGAAATTTCACAAGAATGGAAAAACAAGCACCACATGTACTCACCAGCAAATTGGTATTAACTGATCAACACCTAAGTGCACATGTAGTAGTAACATTCTTGGGGTGTTGGGCAGGTGGGTGGGGAGGGGATGGGTATACTGACACCTAATGGGTGCAGTGCGCACCGTCTAAGGGATGGACACGCTTGAAGCTTTGACTCTGGTGGGACAAGCACAATATATGTAACCAAAACATTTGTAGCCCTGTAATATGCTGAAATTAAAAATAAAAATTAAAAAAATTAATCTAGATCCTAAACTACAGGGAAGACCCATATTGAAGACAACATCTTAAAGTGGGACATTGGAAAGAATACAGGGTATTTTTGAGGTGGTATCTGAGCTATCATAGATCGTGTATATGTTTTTCCACTTCTGTAAAATATTCATAAAAATCCTCAAGACTTAAAGTAATTTTCAACTCTCTACTCCCCACAATTCCATATGTGGTCAAATTTACTTATTGAAATTCACTGAATAGATATGAGCAATGAAAGGTATTGTATTGAATTTTATAACTGAGGTATTTGAACTAATCACTCCCACCCCACCTATAACTCTCCATCAAGACTCTCCTTCTCTTTCTTCTCCTTTTAACATCTGGCTATAAGAACACAGATATCTTCTTTGAAAACCACTTGGTGAGTATGGCCACCCATAGTTAGTCAGTAATGTAATTTAATTTATCCGGCTGTTTCTAAAACATCTAATTAATAAAATTTAATCAGACGTCTGCTTTCTCTGTAAGCTGGAGCAGTGTGTCTATGTGTATGTATAACATCCTCAGCCTGAAGTTTCGCTAATTGATATAAATTAAATTTTAAAAAATTAAATAAATAGTTATGTTAGACTAATCATAGCTGATTCAGTAAATTTCCTACTTTTCACTCAAACACTCAGATGTTATGAATTTACATAGAGGACATGGTATAAAAATCAATTCACCTTGAAATTAATTAGACAATTAGGTATGTTGAGAATAGATAAAATATTTTTAATTGACTCACTTACCCTAATGGTGGGTGGGGGTACACAGGCTCTGTATTAAGTTAAAATTTGCATACAGATTTCATTAAATTTATGCTAATGATCATGAGGGTAAAGATCATGTCTATTATTTTTATTATTTTGCATCTAATCACAGACTGCTGACAAATGATAGTGCTTAAGAGACTCACAAAATAAATATTTCTTCTATGAAACTAAAGAAACTTTGAAACTAAAGAAATGGATTGTATTTCAATATACACAGGCATTACCATCGTGTACTATATGTGAGCTTCATAAATACATTTGGATCGTAATACTTACCTTAATATTCTTATCTAGAAGCTCACCTAGGGAAGAATCTGCTTCCATGCTTATTCATATTGTGGGCAGAATTCATTTCCTGTGGCTTTATGACTGAAGGCTCTGGCTGCTACTGAGTGTCACTTGGAGGCTACTCTCAGTATTCTGCCACATGCCCCTCTTCATAGGCCATTCACAACACAGCTGTTTGCATTCTTAAGGTCAGCAGAGAATCTTTCCTAACTGTAGTGTGCTAAGACAGAGACCTAGATAATATAATATAGTCATGGGAATGACATTCCATTCCCTTTGCCACATAATGCACCATCATCAACAGAATGACATCCCACCACTATAATTAGAAGCAATTCATAAATTCTGACTGCACTCAAGGTGAGGAAATCATACAAGCATATGATCATTGGGGGCTACCTTAGTTTGCATCTTTCGTATACTAGTTTTACTATCATTTTACATATAAGAGAATTGAGACTCAGAGAAATTAAGTAGCTCGTCCACAGTCAAAAGTTAATAATTGAAAAAGTTGAATTTGAACTCAAGTGAGATGAATCTAGGGTCCTTGCTCTTAATTGCTAGGCTATTTCCCTTGAAGTAATCTGTTTCTAACACTCAATATGCTTCTATTGAGTTACTCCAACGTGTTAGGCACTATGGTAAAGATTGTGCCCTCAGAGAATTGATCATCTAGTGTGGATATAGACAATGGAAAGTCATTGACAAGAAAATATTTTCTTAATTGTGTGAAAATTTTACCTATCACACATAGAATAACTGCAGGCTGGGGGCTCAACTAGAATTTGTTTGTAATAACCTAGGAAAGAGATAACAATCATTTGGACCAGGTTAATGAGATTTAAAATGGATAGAAGTCAATACATTTAGGGGCTAGATTTATGCTTACTTTTTTCTTCTGGGATACATTTTCCATAATTTCCTCGATTAGTATACCTCACTTTTAACATCAGAAAATTGTTCTTAGTAAGGAGTCAATAAAGCAGATATTCTCCCATCTCAAACATGGTGCTCTTCTAATTTTTTAAATTAAATATCAGATTTTTTACCAGCTGATAATCTACACACTTATACATCCTTTCCTATCTTTTTTCCTGAAGAGCTTATTGTTTCATAATGAAAAGCTTCTCCATGGGTTCTAATGGTCTCCTTGTCCAGTATATATAACAAGAACTTACTTTCCATCTTATCAGTAGGAAATTGAAAGCCCCAAGAACATATCAGGCTTATCAGGGCCACACGCAGAGCTTATTTTTCAGCAAATAAGACTGCTGTGGTACCAAAAAAGAAAGTGTAAGCAATTTACTGAGAGTCTCAGAATTGTCTCCTCTCCAGCAGGTCAAAGAACTGTGGGGTGGAAAGCCTGGAACAGAGGGTCTGGAATCCTAAATTTGGGAGCTTCTGCTCCATCATCTTTAAAGCTCTATTGGACAGACGGCGTTAGTATATACATTTTGCCCAAGTTTGAAAACAACATGGTTGAAGTCTAATGTGAAACGACACTAAGACAGAGATGTTCTTGGAACCCCTTGTGGGTCTGAAAAATTGTGCTCCATTCATGACATTGTCCCTATGATCAGGCTATTGTCTCAAAACAGTTTGGGAGGTATAGTAGGCTGAATAGTGGCAAGGCAAAGATATCAAGTCCTAATCCCTCAAACTTGTAAATGTTACTTATTTGGGAAAAATGTCTTTCAGATGTAATTAACTTAAGGCTCTTAAAATGACAGTTTGCTGGATTATGCAGATGAACCCTAATTGACACCGCATGTCCTTATTAGAAAGAGACAAAAGGATCTAACACAGACACTCAGAAAAGAAGGTGATGTGAAGATGAAGGACACAGAGAAGCAGTCACAATGCAAGAAATGCCAACAGCTGACACAAGCTGGAAGAGCGAAGAATGGATTCTATCCTAGCCTTCAGAGGGTGTGCAGCCCTGCTGCCACCTTGATTTTGGACTCCAGCCTTGAGAACTGTAAAAGAATAAATTTATCTTATTTTAAGCTACTCACTGTAGTAATATGTTTTGTCATTTGTAGGAAAGTAATGCAGGAGGGATAGAATAAGGCTAGGATATGCTCTGTGTAAATTAGGAAAGAGCTTCGCTCTGTGAATGGATAACACTCCATTGACAACTGGCATGAACATGAAGCACCTGGGCTGGGCTTCAGACTCCACTCACTACCTCTGCAAAAGGTAGTGAACAACCTCACTCTGGGGAGTGAACCACCCACACAACTGTACCTGACGGCACTGGAAATGAAAGAGTAAACAAGACTCTAAATTTACAGAAAGTCAGGATCTGAACAACAAGAAAGAGTGCCAAAATGGGAGTGAGATGGTATGGAAGCACAGAATTACAGCTCTCTTTTTAGAGGGTTTCTCAAAAATGCTTCATGTGAATTATTTCTGTGCCCTCACAATATCTCTGTGAAGAGGCATCAGCCCCGTAGCCTCTAAACTCTGTTGGGTACGGTCAGATGGTTAACTTCCAAATACTCTCCTCCTCTATTTACTAGTTTTTCTTGTCATTATTGGGTTGACCAGGCAGAATCATTTTATTCTATGGGGAGTTTAATTAGGCAATTCTTTCAGGAAGTCTACCAAGTCCAAATTGATTAAGATTGCTTTCGGAATGATATTTAATTGGGGAAATGGTTTAAATTGGTTATTGAAAAGGGAAGATTCCATGGTGACTAGCTTAATTCCTTCTGGATAACAGCAGCAATCTTTCCTGAGCCAGTTCCTTAGATAATTTGCAAAAAAAAATCATTATATTAGGCATGTAAGTTAGCAATTGAGATAATGTTTAACTAAAGTGAACCAAAATTTTTGGCAAACCATTAGGAGTGTAAATTCTCTAGAAGAGACACACTCTAGGTGACAAGATGATCTTTTTCCACTGAGTCATCTGTGAATTTAGTGCTAACTATGTGCTCCATAATGGTTACTAAGGATAAGAAGCAGGCATATGCAGGCTGAGTGACAACTGACAAGTCCTGAGTCCCGCCAGAAGGAGGTAGGCGGGACTAACTGATATTCTGACTCTTTCATTACCACACTGCTCTGAGCAGAAGCTATTTTCATCCTCATTTAACAAGACTGAGATATCAAACAATTCATCCAAGACTACACAGTGAGTAAGTGGTGAGGGGTAGCTTCAGAGCCCAGGTCCCTGGAAGTCTGTAGCAAATTCATTCATTCAGCAACTGTTTAATAAATACCCCTCTGAACTAAATCCTGGGAACCTGGAATAAAACAGGACAAAACATCTCCTGTCATCAAGAAGATGACAATCAGTAGAGGCAAACAGACAGTGAACAAACTAAAAAGGAAATAAATTATGTGCCAGGGTAGAGGAGATACCAAATGCTTTAGAACATACTATACGTTCTCTCATCCTTTCCTTTTTTCTCTTTTTCCAAGAAGCTGCTGTCTTTGTCCAGAATGACAAAAGGCGATGAACTTAAGAAGACATCTGTAACCAGACAATGGCATGCGAAGAGTGGCCTCTTTCTATTCGAGGATTCACAATGGTGATTTTTAAAAATGAGGTTTTAATACTATATTTTTGAATTTCTCAAATCTCCCCCATCTAATCGCATTTACCATCCCATTCATTTGCTTGTCATTGCTGCTCTGGGACAAGCAGGTACAATCTTTTTATCCTAGTCTAGGTTTCCATGGTAAGACTACCTGAGCTTGAAACTTTGTCCTGTCACCTGCTTGTTGAGCCTCAGTGTCCTTATCTGTAAAGGGGACTGAAGAGTCAGTGAGCAAGATCAGGGAAAGTTCTTAGGATAGGGCTTCCTACATAAAGAGTGCTCAATAAATGTTAGCTATTAAAGCTCATCATCGTTATTCCTACATGATGTTTTATGTGAAGGAAATGGGGAGAGGATTGGGCAAGGCCTTGGGTGACAAAGGCCTGAGGCTTCTTTCTCTCTCCAATTCCCTCCCCAGTTTGTCCTGTGATTGCCTCTCTCCCTTGTATACATGTGTCTCACAACCCATGTGCCCTAGTCCTGCCTCTGTCCCATAACTTCAACATCAATAACCTTGAGTTTTAAGTTTGCCTCTTTGTGCCTTTGTGATTTCAGCAAGTTTTCTAACCAAATGGGCTAAGTTTTCTTGATTTTCAAAATAAGGGCAGTAATGCCATCCCAGCATTTTTATGGAAGTTAGTAATTGCTGATGCTATCTCATATTTATTGATAACATATTTGTATCAATTTATTTGACAATTGATTTGTGGACAAGTACTTTACAAGGATATCTCCTTTATTTTTCACAATCCTGTCAAGTATTTATTTTTCATCAGTTGTACAGATGAAGAAACTGAGGCTTAGTGATTCAACATAAATGTGATTGAATATTAAAAAGTAATGTAAAATTAAATAACAATAGAAATGATCTAACAAAAGAAACATGATACAATTTCCTTTATAGGACCTGTAAGATTGCTATGGTTATGTAAAATTTCTTAAAGAAATTAAGTTATAATTTAAATTGCAATTTAAAGGACCTGGAAGACTTTGATCAACCAAACTAGCAGAAAGTTCACATTTTATGCAACTATATCCCCACACATTTTTTTCATATTCCAATTTTTTGAAAAAAGTGATGTGTCTTAAAATTGATGAATATATTTTAGGTGATGATATTTCTATTTTCCTCTAAAATCTATTATCAAACAATAATTTTGATTTGTTTTGTTGTTTAAATAATTAATATTGCTTGGAATTAGGGAAACTGAAATTATTCATGTTTACTACATACATCTCCAGGGATATATCCACCTCAGTTTGCTTTCAGTAATCAAAACCAACCTTTGCTTTGAATTAATTAAAGAACCAGAACTTCATTTCTGTGTATGTAAAAATCCACTGAATTTGGAGTCAGGAAACCTGGCTTCAAATCCTTTCTTTCCACACATTAGTGAGATGACTAAAGTCAAATATTAAACCACTTGGGCATCAGCTTTCTCAGCTGTGCAAACAGGATATTTTTTTTCTGTCCAACTCATAGGGTTAATTTCAGATTTAATGTGACATCGTGAATATTCTCTATTAAATATCTTACATTTTTCTAAATTGTCTTTGAGGCCAGCAAAAATATTACATTTAGTTTTGGTCTTTATTTCTTCAAGCAATGAATGGACAATACCTACCTGTTGAATGAACATATGGTTTAACAGTTATCATGGTAAAATCATCTGGTAAAATGTAAAAAAAAAAAGATCCACATGCAAACACATGGTTTTGTTGTTTAATCAACTACTTGACTATTTGAAACATAAGAACCATTTAAATTCCATCCATGTATCCATTCACTGATACTTTCTTATCTCTTATTATGTAGCCCACACTATCCTAGAAGGTTGAATACAGTAGCAAACAATACAGACACGGCCTACCCACAATGCCTTGCAGTCTTTAAGCTTGTTGAAGCATCTCTGGACACTTCAGCAGAAGCAGCAGCAGACTCCTTTGTGTGTGGGCCTGCATAGGAAATTATATTTTCTTTTAAAAATTTATTTGGTAAATAAGTGAATCACTCCAATTAGCTTACCTCACTTTTAAAATAAGCACCAGTAATCATAGTAATAGAAGAAACTACATTTTAAAACTTAGATAAAACTCATTTTATTTTCTGATACAAAGTATTGTAAAATTTCTGCAAAAACAAAATAATAAGCTAAATTCACTAATCTTTAAAATGATATTTTTATTTCAAAAACTGGCATTAATAAATGGATTAATTTAAATTTAAAGATATTTTTGATGTTACAATTTCATAGATTTTCCTGTAACATAGAGAAATAAGTAATCTAGTATTGTCTGTTCTTTTTATGATTAATTATTGAGCAACCATAGTGAGATTTTCCTTCAAACATAATAATAACACTCTCTGGCTTCCAGTAGCATTCTAATTAGTAGATGAAAGTCTAAGAGGACAAATTTACCTGTAAGGGCTACCTGCATGTGCACAAAAATCATGTTTAACATTTCAATAATTACCTAGATGTCATCTGGCCAGTAGTCTTTCCAGAATCAGAAGACAAATAGTTCATCTCTGAAAAGATATTTTTATTTTGAAATGAATAAGGCACATCAGAAGAGAGGTTTTCATGCCCACTGCGTTTAAAGGGAGTGATTTCTTTCCTAATATAGTGCAGCTAATTTGTTAATTATTCTGGATTTCTTTATGATTCATTCAACAAACCAAAATAATATGTACCATTAACTTTCTTATTAACGTTTTTTCCATATTACTGCTTGACAGCTACATTACTGGTTGAGAGCAACACTTTGCTTTTTTAAATAATTCAGTTCTAAGGAAAATAGAAATAAAAATCCCTATGAAGAAAACAGCTGAGTAATTCTTGTAACATTGCTGAAGATATATTTGTTCAATTCTCCTGCCAGAAAGCCCCAAGAGAAACAAAGAAAATATATCTTAAAACAAGATGGCATGGCTAGATCTAGATCAAACATATCTTTCATATCCGATATTGGATCAAAAATAAAAGTATATACCATGTAAAGGCAAAAACTGGAAGCAATATGATTCATAAAACTTCAAATTTAAACCACAGACAAATGATTAGAACAGAATATAAAAACTACAAGGAGACTTGGGCAGAAACACAATGGTATTATGGGAAAAAAAGGTTTTTTTTACATCTATTTGCCAGTTGAAGTAGACAAAGAATAATAACAATATAGAGTATATGCTCTTAAGTGGCCATAAAACTTTTTTAAAAATGATGATATAATGGACAAAAGCAAAGCCATGTTTACTAAAATTATAACTAGTGGAATTGGTCCATGTTGGATCTTTTGATGCAATTGGACTCTCATTCTAGATTTCCCCCCAGGCAATCACATAATCTCTTTGTGTTTCAGTATTCTCTTCATCAAATGGAAATAATCATGGTGCCCACCTTATAGGGTTTGTGAATTTTAACAAATTCATAGTAAATAAAGGACCTAGAACATTGTCTTGCATTATATGAATACCACATATCATTATTTCTAGTTTTCATCTTAAATAATTATTTCTTAGTTCCATATATCTTTTTTCTGCAATCATTTTATTTTTTTCCCCTCTGCTTCTGCATTCTGGAAAGTCTCTCAAATCTATACTTTACAGCTGTGCTTCAGTTTTCAATAATGTCAGTTCTTTTCTTCCCTGCCTACAAATATATTTCAAGTTTGCTATTGTACTTTTTGTGTTCTTATGCTATTTTTCACATATTAATCTGATTCTTTTTCATTTCTGAAATTATTCACTCGTATCTTCATTTGATCCTGTACTCTCAATTTTTATGCTTTTAAGCACATCTGCCTGCAAATATTTTAAGATTTAGGCAATACTTCTTAAAATTTGTTTTCTCCTTTTTCTTTTAAAGAAAATGATTTTTTCAAAACATCTTTCTATGAATTTTAGAACAATGAAGACTTTTTCTTAAGGCTTTGATAGATTTACTTTAAAAAATAGAATAGCTGGCCGGGCGCGGTGGCTCACGCCTGTAATCCTAGCACTCTGGGAGGCTGAGGCGGGTGGATCGCTCAAGGTCAGGAGTTCGAGACCAGCCTGAGCAAGAGCGAGACCCC
>CAUYRT010082803.1:0-29931 GCA_963574885.1 Lepilemur ruficaudatus | reverse complement strand
GACAGAGTAGGTTTTTGAATGTAACAAGATAAGTCAACTTGAGTGGTAATATATTTTGGGAAATCAGCTCACTACAAATTGTGACTGTAAACATTGTACTGTAAATGTTTTGTAGTTTTCCCCCAATAAAATTTTAGAAAGGAAAAAAAAAAAGAATTAACACTAGTTCTACAGAATCTTTTCCAGAAATCAGAAGAGGAGGGAGAGAACACTTCCCAATTCATTTATCAAGCTATTATTATCTGGATGACAAAATCAAGCAAAGGCAGAAGAAAGGGGAAAAGAGAGAGAGAGAAAGAAGAGGAAGGCAGGGAGAAAAGGAAGAAAGAAGGGAGGAAGGAATGGAAAGGGAAGGAAGAAGGAAGGAAGGCTACAGACCAATATTGCTCATAAATATAAATGTAAAAAAATCTTTAGCAAAATATTACCAAATAGAGGGCAACAATACATTTTTTTTAAAAATCATACATGTGTCCTAGAACACTTTATTCCAAAGATTTTAGGCTGGTTTAATGTTCAAAAATCAATCAATGTAATCCACCATACTAACAGCCTGTAAAAGAAAAATCACATGTTCATATCAACTGATGCAGAAAAATCATTTGACAAAATTCAACACCAATTTATGATTAAAAATCTCAGAAAATTGGAATCAAAGGAAAATGCCTCAACTTGATAAGAAATGTCTATAATAAATCTATAATTAACATCATACTTAATTATGAAAGACTGAACTATTTCCTCCTAAAATTGGGAATAACTCAAATATGCTCACTCTCATCATTCTTATCCAACATAATGCCAGAAGTTCTAGCTAGCACAATAAGACAAGAAAAAGAAATAAAAGGTAAATATCCTGGAAAAGAAAAAAATAAAACTGTCCCTCTTTGTAGATTACATAATTGTCTCAGTATAAAATCCCAAGATATCTATAAAAATACTCTAGAACTAATAAATGAATTCAACAAAATCACAGAATATAAGACAAATATTAAAAATAAATTCTATTTCCATATGTAGCAATAAACATGTAGACACCAAAGTAAAAATATAATGTCATTTATAATAACTCAAAAATTCAATAAAACTATGGTCCATAAAATAAAAATATTGATAAATTGGACTTCATCAAAATTTAAATTTTTTTTCAATGTGAAAGACCATGTTAAGAGGATGAAAAGATAAGCTACAGACTGGCATAAAAGATTTGGAAGCCATATATCCAACAAAAGACTAGCATCATATATATATGCATGTATGTGTATATGTGTGTGTACATGTATGTGTATGTGTGCATATATACACATACACATATATATAAATATATAAAGAACTCTCAAACTCAACAGGAAAAAATCCAATTACAAAATGGGCAAAAGATATGAACAGAAATTTCCCTGATCTGAAGATATGCATTTATTTTCATTAGCTATTAATGAAATGCAAATTGAAAATGCAATGGAATATCACTACACACCTATCAGAATGGCTAAAATTAAAAAGAAAATAGTGACAACCCCAAATACTGGTGAGGATGCCAAAAAATAATAATAAATAAAAACAACCAGATCATTCATAAATTGTTGGTGGAAATTGAAGTGGTACAGTTACTCTAGAAACAGTTTGGCAAGTTCTTTTTTTTTATCAAACCAAGCAAGCACACAAACAAAAACTATCATACAACCCCATTTACTCCAGATAAAGGAAACTTAAGTTCACACAAAAAGCTATTTATAAATGTTCATAGTAGCTTTATTCCTAATAGCTCAAAATTGGAAACAAGTGTTTGAATGATTAAGCAAACTGTGGTACATTCACACCATGGACTATTACCCTGAAATATAAAAGAATGAACTATTGAAATACAAAACACCTTTGATGAATATCTAGAGAATTATGCTGAGTGAAGACAAAGCCAACCTCAAAGGATTTCATGTTGTATGATTCCATTTATATATAATATTCATGAAATTAAAAATTATAGTCAAGGATATAGATCAGTGGTTGCCAGGAGTTAAGAATATGGAGGAGGCTGATGGGAGGAAAGTAGCAGTGGTTATGAAAGGACAACACGAATCATTGTGTAATGGAAATACTCCATATCTTGACTGGATCAATGTCAATATCCTGGTTATGATATTGTACTATAATTTTGTAAGATGTTACCATTGGGGGAAACTGGGCAAAGGGTACATAGAATGTTTCTCTATTATTTCTTACAACTACACGTGAATATACACGCAGTTATCTCAAAAATTTTATTAAAAATATGTGAGGCAAATTATGAGATAATGTAACATAGTTTTATGTTTCTGTTAAATTTATGCCATTTTCCAATGACTTGCATGCTTGAATTCATAGAAATATGTGTATACTTTTCATTGGTGAAACATTCTTTTACATCAATTAAATGATATGATAAACTCTCAAAAGTTTTTGAACCATAAAATTCTATTTAAACATGAGAATCTTTCCCAACTGTTTTGTATTGTAGATATTTCACTGTATATTTACAACAGTCAAAGGTCAGTAGTTCTCTTCATGCCCATTGCATAAATGAGGAAAATTGGAGCTGGAAAAATTTGTGTCATCAAGGTAATTCATTATAGTTGGCTAATGAACAAACTTGGAACAGAATCCCACTTTTACAGAATCTCTAGCCAGAGTTGCCATCACTGAGTAGGATATTTAGCTGGTGAGCATACAAAATGGTACGATCAATTTGGTAGTTACTTAAAAAACTAAACATATATTTTGAATGAGTTCTACTTCCCTCTGTGCACAGTTAGTTCCAATTTAACAGCGAGTACGTATAGTATTTGTTTTTCCATTCTTGAGATACTCTGCTTAGGAGAATGGTCTCCAGTTCTATCCAAATTGTTGCAAAAGTTATTAATTTATCCTTTTTTATGGCCTGAGTAGTATTCCAAGGTATACATATACATTTTATAAATCCACTCATAAATTGATGGGCATTTGGGTTGATTTCACATCTTTGCAATTGTGAATTGTGCTGCAATAAACATTCCAGTGCAGGTGTCCTTTTCATAAAATGACTTCTTTTCCTTTGGGTAGATTCCCAGTAGTGGGATTGCTGGATTGAATCATAGGTCTACTTTTAGTTTGTGGTATTTCCATACTGTTTTCCATAGAGGTTATATTAATTTGCAGTCCTACAAACTGTGCATAAGCATTTCTTTTTCCTTTCTGTCTACATCCATGCCACCATCTATTGTTTTCAAATTTTTAAACAAAAGCCATTTTAACAGGTGTAAGGTGATATTTCATTGTGGTTTTAATTTGCATTTCCCTGATGATTAGTGACATTGAGCATTTTTTCATGTTTATTGGCCATTTGTCTATCTTGTTTTAAAAAGCTTCTGTTCATGTCTTTTGCCCACTTTTTAATGGGGTTGTTCATGGTTTTTTTCCTGCTGATTTGCTTGAGTTCTTTGTAGATTCTGAATATTAGTCCTTTATCAAATGTACAGCTTGAGAATTTTTTTCCCAAAAAATACCAAATTGTGTTTATTTCTAAAAATATCTCTTTGCACCCCAAAATGTACAAGGAGGCTCCAGAGGGAAATGACAAATCAAATAAGCCAACATTACTTCCAAAACACTGTGAGATACTTTGCTAAACACAGGATAATCTACAAATATGTGTAATACATGGTTCCTGCCCTAAAGGAGTTTGTAATTAGATTTAAAATGACAACACCCGTATTTGTTAAGGATTTGGCAGGAGAATCAAAAAATGTGGAAGGTTTTGTTTGATGCCCTGTAATGATGGCCAGTGCTAAATAGTGCAACTAGCACCATGCTACAAGTGGGAAGGGAGATCTGAAGCTCAATCTCTTCTTTGTGCTTTTTGGGATAAGCCACGTTGGTGATGAGAAAAACTTAATCTAATAAAAATAATCTCTACTATCACATAGTTCATAGATAATCACTTTAAAGGGAATCACTTTCTGGTCTTGGAAGCTCTAGAGAGTTCCTCCACATATATGTCTATATTTTGGATACACACTGCAGTCTCAGGGAGAATACAGGAAAATCACCAAGAGTGATACATCTTCGCTGACTCAGATATGCTCCTGGGTACACACCTAGGTTGTACTCAGGCAAATGACTTTGACCTCAATAATGATCATAACCATTTACCCCATAAACTGACAAAGATTAGTAGAACCTGTTTCATATAAACAATTTGATGCAGATATATAGATACAGGGTATTGCAAGATGTAAATGTGACTTCTTTTTTTTAATGTTTATTTTTCAAATTTATTTATTTTTTTAAATTGACAGATAAAATTGTATGTATTTATTGTGTACAATATGATGACTTGAAGCACATATACATTGTGGTTAAATCTAGCTAATTAATATATGCATAATCTCACAGTCATCAATTTTGAGGTGAGAACACTTAACATAGGAAATCTCCACACATTCCTCAAGAATGCAATATATCGTTGTTTATTATAGTCACCATGCCGTACAATAGACCTCTTGACTTGTTTCTCCCATCTAACTGAAATTTTGTATCCTTACAATGTGTTCAACAGATGATTCTGACCAATCCTCCATCTTCAACTACCCCTCATCCACCAATAACTCGAAAATTCATATACACTTCTCACAACTCCCTTCTGAGATCTAGATCAATCTCCTTATTTGATGTCTCTCATATACCTCAGATCTAATATGTTCAAAACTGAACTCTTCTATCCTTCTCCCCAAATTTCCTTCTCCAGTGTTTTCTGCCTCTGACCACCCACCACCCAGGTGTTCACACAAGTAATTCAGGAAGCATACCTCACATCGTCTTCTCCTTCACACATCCATGCCCATTATCAAGTTACACAAATTTCATATTCAAAGTAGATCTTAAATCCACCTGGTTCTTTCTATATCTACTACCACCAGCAATTTTCATCTGAACTCAGATTTGCCTCATAGGTCTCCTTTATACCTATAATAGGCCTCCCAATCCATTCTCTGTAACTACTAAATTAATTTTCGAAAAACACTCTCACCCCCCTATCAAGCTCCTGAGTGGATTTTCATTTACCTTGGATAGGATCTAAGCTCCTTATCCTTGCCCCTAAGAGCTTTTATGACTAGGTCCTAGCTACATCTTCACTTTGTCTTGCTCTCCTCTTATCCTTACTGCCTTAGCTCAGCCATGCTGGCTGTCTCCAGGTGCCTCAGTGGTCCAGGTGCTTTCCCCTCTCAGGGTCCCTTTGCAGAGGCTCCTCTTCTCCCACTCTTTGTCATCTAATTCTTAATCAACTACCAGATTGTAGTTTAAACTCCTCTGTATAAAGAGGGTCTCTTTTGCTCCTGCATTCTAAACTAAGTTTCCCAGTATACTTTCCTAACACTGTAATTTTTTTATAACAAATTATCCTCAATGTATAATTATTTGTGTGACCATATGTCTCTCCCATTAGCCTTAAATTCTATGAGAGTAGAGACACTGTTTTGTACACAATTTCAGTTCCAGAATCTGGCACAAAGAAGTTTCTCAATAAGTGTTTAATGAATACATGAATGAATTAATAATAAAATAATGAAATGTTTGCTACCTAAGATGGGTAGTAGTGTCAATTTCAAAGGATACATTAAACAAATAAATAAATATCTCATAAAATAAAAGTTTCTGACTTTAAAATTTGGGACACCAATACATATAGGCAGCTCCTGTACAATGTAGCTAAAGCCCAGTCAGTGAACATTTAATGTATGGACAAATGATCAATGACTCATCTATAAAATATCCAAATATATGCAATTATTAGGATACTATTTTCCACGATCAGCACAACAATTGGTCAATTTAGTAACCCATATTAACATATTGGTAATAGAACATCTTATATAGTACTGTTGAGTATATTGTTTCTGTTATAGTTTTTTTAATATATGTAAAAAAAATTTTCAATTCAACATTTGGTGGAGCTCCTGACAGGGTTTCCACAGAATAAAAGGTGAAATTCATGTTCTGATACCAAAATGTTTCTCTAGAGGGAAAGATAGTTCTATAATAAAAACGTCTTCTCATAAATTATAGGCAGTACTCTATAGGAGAAAAAAGTTAAAGCATTGGTGAGTATAATAAAATCTTAGGTCAGCATTTATATTCTATCATTGTGAAGACTGATATTAAAACTATGCTTAGAGGATAAAACAATTTTTAAAACTGAAGCAATTAAAAAGTAATGGGTCATTTAGTTCAAAGAGAAAACTGAGTTTTTATTCAGTTTTGGAATACTAAGACAACAGAATTGTTTCCATTAGCAAAGAAGGAATCAACATTTTAGTGTACAAAATGATAATTTCACCTTAATCCCACTATTTAGCCAATATAAATCTCCTCTGATTAAAGATAATTCCAGCATTTTAAAGATCAAAGCTTCTCTGCTGGTTGATTAGTTTCTAGGTCCTAATTTTACACTCTTAGGCAAACCATACTGTCTTCAAAAAAATCTAAATTAAAAAAAAAAAAACAGAAATATTGCCTCTACCAGTAACTAACAATTGTTCTTAGATGAGATTATACTTCCAGTAAATTATAAATACTAATAAAATTGCGCATGAATTAACCCATTCTGTGCCCTGTGGTTGGAGCTCCCTGGTTTTCTTAGCTTTCTGAGAACCCTCATGTTAGACAACTAGCTGTAAAAATATCACTGTTTTTGTGGAAGTCTCTCCCAATCCCAGAATATGTCATAAATATTAATATCTCCCCTTCTACTACCCCATCTTTTAAAATATAAAAATCTTAGCTCATGAGGGATTCTTTCAAAATAGCCCTTCTATATCCGTAACTCTACAAATAAGAAAACAGATCATTTCCTTTAAATCACAGTTATTTTTTTCTTATTCCTAATTAACAAATACAGGAACTGAGACCCAGGGAGATTAGTAAATCGCTCAGGACCACTCCAGCCCAGGATTCTGTTTGGCTCCAAAATGCATTCTTTATTTTTCTCCTTTCCTACATGTCCCCTGAAATGTTACTCAAGTTACTTCTTTTCCCAAGTCCAAGGACCCTACTTCTACTTTTCCAGATGGAATTAGCACAGCTTCTTTAACTAACTTAATTTCTTCTTTGCTGTACTCTCTTCAACTCTTCTATAAAAATGTAAAAAATACGTAGTTAACACCAAGATATACATATTCTACTGAGGCCAGTGACATCTGTTCACAAAGAGCAAAATCCATGTTACTAACCTTGTACAGCATCCAGGGCAAAGAGGTTGGCACTTATCAAACACTTTTTGATGTGATTGACGATTCTCAGACCTCCTAGAAGATTTAAGAAAGACTCAGCATTTGGAGCTTCCACAAATTCTGACATGTAAGGGGATTCACGGGCTCCAAACCAATTCTGAAACTCCATGATACCAATTCAATTTCTTACAATGTGAATATTCTCAAGTTTCCTTCTTTTTTCTTTGCAGTGAAAGTTTTAGGAAGTTTATATGAATTAATAAAAATCCTGGGCTCTATGAAGCCAATCTAGCTTTGAACATGCTTTTATTGATCTTTCAGGTAAATCTACTGTGAATGTTATGAGCCAAGCCCAGATCACTAACTTCAAACAGAATTGGAGGTACCTGTGGAGAGTTACTCTGGCAGACAGGCTTTTACTAAAGCCAGCAGAGCAGAGGTGAGAATAAAAAAAAGTTGCTTAATTAACATTTTAGGTGTGTTGTAGGTTGAGTGATTTAAGGCAGCTTATAAAACCCTCCCTGTTGCATCCTGAAGGGTATCATTTTTCTTCCTTTTCTATTTTATAGATGTAATCGATTTGTTTCTAATATCTGAACACATTAGCATAGGGAAGATTTTTGATATGCTGGGGTTCTTTTTATATCCATTCTTATGAGGCAGTCATCTTGCTTGAAGATATCAAACAATGTTACTACAGCCAGCGCAATAAAAAAAATTTCTTATACCTGCCACTCAGTTTTTCTGTGTACTTAACACTGCTCTGAAAAATAAACTCTATCTTGAAAAAAAAAAATTTCTTAGATTCTTGCTTCTTAGAAATAGTATATCTCAATCAGGAAAGGAGGTATTTTCATTCCCTATTTTGCATATGAATGAAAGGAATAATACATGATTACCCATCCTTGCCATTCCCAAAATGTATACCCTTTTATCCATAAGGAGGAGCTGTGACCGTTCCTGCATGTGTCAAAACAGATTCAACTCATACATGGCGGGAATCTAGAGGCATAAGCCCTAAGCCCTTAGCACCTCTGTCCTATGGCCTTGTTTCTTGGCATAGACCTGATTTTTAATCTGCACCCTCTAAATAAGCCATAAAGTTACTTGTAAGTTCCATGGGAAAAAAAACTTTGCCAATCGTGCTAGGTAAAAATATCCCAATGAAAATCTCGACCCAGGGATATGCATCACTGTGGTTAAGCACAAGGGTCTTGGATCCAGACAGCCCGGATTTGGAAACTGGCTCCATCACAAATCATAGTGTGTGACCTTGGGCAATTCCGTTTATCGTCTTCTGCTTGGGTTTTCTCACCTATAAAATGCAGACAGGAATAGTAACAACTTCAAAGGGTTCTTATTTTTTTTAACAGGAGCTACAGCATATCCTTGACAGAAATACCATTTCTTGTTAACTTCACATCTAGCATTACCTGTCTCTGTCATCCCAGATAAATGAATGGCTGGGAAGATTTTTTTTTTTAATTTCAGAATATTACAGGGTTACGAATGTTTTCGTTACATGAATTGCTTTTGTACAGTGCGAATCAAAGTTATAAGTGTGTCCATAACACATGCAGTGTACATTGTACCTGTTTTTACTTTCTCACTCAAAGCTACATTTCAATTACTCGACATAAAAGTAGACAGACTATCAATAAAATTTATATTTTTTAAAAAGAAAAGCTGCTCATCACCTAGATTCACATATCAACTTCTGGCAAGCCTTATTTTATTCACCTCCTCCTCCCTTTTCATATCATTATGTAGCATATTCCAAATACTGTACCACTTTGTCTGTGATTATTTTAGTATGTATCTCTAAAAGATTTTTTTAAAAGCCGTATAACCACAATAACACTAAAATACCAAAAAAAGAAGCCTTAATACTTTCAAATAGCCAGTAAATGTTCAAATGTCTCATCATATTATAGAATGTTTTAATAGTTTGTTTGAATCAGGATCGAAATAACGCTGGCTATAGAAAGAAATGTTCCTTCATCTACTATTTAATAGCTCAGCAGTATAGTTGTATAGAAAAGACCAAGTAAATGTTCAATTCTGACCTCAGTTTATTAATTTTCAAAATACTCCATCTTCCAAGGATGACCAATTATTTTTTAATATATCTCTAAGAACTCATGGATTTAAACATAGTTACTATTCTTACCAATGCTCAAATTGCCCCTTTGGGCAGAGGAAACTTTTCAAGCTGTCTCTTGAGTCTTTTTACAAAAACCTAGTAGACTTTAGTAGCATCCTTGATACAGGCCATAATAAAATGTTGAGGCTCATCTTATACATTTCTGAACTATACCTAGAATCAGCCATATCTCCAAGGAGGTCTTGTTTGTATCAGTAGGAAGCAGTATAGTTGACAGAATTTTCTACCATGTTTTCTCTCCCTCTCCCTGTACGTATCTACATCTGTGTGTACATACGTACCATTTGAAAGTTGCATCATGACACTCTATCCTTAAATATTTCAAGGTACGACTTCTAAAAATAAGAACCAGAAACACAGTAGCACTATGACCTAGGAAAATTAATAATTGTCCTATAAGAACACATAATATTTCATTCAAATTCAGATATCTCCAATTCTTCCAGTGCTGTCTTCTGTAACTGTTTTTATTTTAACCAGCATTCGGTCTAAGTCTGCACACTGCATTTGAGTGGCTGTTTAGTTTCTTGTAGTCTGGAACCCTATTGATTCTTATTTTATTTTACTTTTTTAAGCTACTAATTCTTTCAAGATCCCACAATTGCTGTTCTGTGGAATATATGCCACCTTTTGGAAATTGGGATCATTTCATCATGATATTCCATTTCTTTCAAATATTGACTCTCCAAAAAATTCTCACCTTGAGCTATCAAAGTAAGCTATATATCTAAAACCTTTCCTGGAGCAATATTGATTTTTCTCAGTGTAAAAAGTACATTTGAATTATAGGAACATTGTAGTTTACTGACATAGTATTATTTGTTCTCTTTATGGAGTGCAGAGTGCTCTAAAATCTGTAATTTTCAATGTACATGTAATGACTTAATTTAAGGAATGTCATAAAAAATAGTGTATTATACTTGACCATTTATGCAAAATTTAAACCTATGAATGTCCACTTACAAGACACCCCTTACCTAGCTTTGATGAGATGTCAAAACCCTTGGTAGATATTAAATAGAAGGAAAGACAGGATAAGTAACAATGCCATCTCTCAGGCTCCCCTGTATTATCAAATCATCTCTAATATTTTATTTTAAATACATAATAATTATTTTTAGTTAAATGTGCCTGCTTCCCTCCAAACTAATAGGTAGCACTCCCAAGCTGGTCTCCTGAGCCTCCTTCCTTCCTTATATTATGAAAAACAAAAAGAAAGAACCTCATTTTAGTCAATTTGTAAGCCACATAGTGAGGCCAGATATTTGCATTTAAAAAAAATATCTCTTAAAGCATGTGTTTTAATCCTTCCTGATGAGAATTACCTGTGAAGCTTCTTGAACTCAGATTTATGGTACCAACTCCAAGGGAAAGGACCCGAAAAAGGGCGTTTTGAACAAATTTCTTGGATGATATCTCTCATAGGCAAGTCTGGGAAATACTGCCCTAGATATAGCTCCTAATCACAAAAATCCTCTTCAATATGATAGAGCAGTTCTGATCCAGAGTCCGGAAATCACACTGCCTGGGTTAAGACTTCAGCTATTTTCATTACCTGTACAGAGACCATGTATATTAGAGTCTCTGGGCCTCTGCTTCCTCACTGTATAATAATGAAAACATAACAGTTCCTTCCTCAGAGTCAAATAGGGCACTCATATTAGATGCTTAGTGCCATCTCAGTAAATGCTAATCAATAATCATTATTAATAATATTGCATTTTAGTTAACAGCTAAAAATCTCAGTGCATGGGCTTTTCATATGCTTTAATATTATATGCCTAGAAAAAGGCCAGGATTAAAAGAAACAAACTTTTTTTCTATTTAAAATTTTGAAATGAAGTTCTTAAAGGAAAACATTGCTTCAAAAATGTTGAGAGGGCCATTCTGGATTCAGCCACTAAGTCCCCTTCCTATAACAATACTCAATTATTTTTTGTCTTGATTTGGCATTGGAAACATTAATAATAATTTGTCTCAATAACTATATCCCTCCTCTAAAAGGACACACTGTTTGCCCTGGTGACTTGTTACATATAATGGTATGTTACCTCTTTAAAAAATATATCACACAGTAGACAAAATCATCTGCGAAGATATGAAGAATAGGATCTGCCATGCAAACAATGAGGACCTACATGAAGCCACTGAGGAAAAAGGATGTGATCCCACAGACCACTCCTCTCAAGGTGAGGAAACTTCAAAGCCAACACAAAAGTACATGGTGGATAGAGAGTTATTAAATAGAACATGGCAATACCTGAAGGTGGTTTTATTCTTGGGGTGAGAAAGAGAAACTATGTTATAGTTTATACTCCACACCTTAAATTGTGTATTTTAGATCAGAAAGAAAATTCATTGTTATCGCTGGCCTCATGACATGACTATTCCACAGCCTGTTTTACTTATAACTGGAGAAATAGAGCAAAAAATTAAAAATTTTTACTTTCCATGATTCTCTTGGAACTTAGCCTCAATGCCGAGCATCTCAAACTTTAATATGTGTATGAATTATCAGGATAACTTGGTAAAATGCAGATTCTCATCCCACGGGTTTGGAGTGAGGTCCTCCTATGATGCTCCAGTGACAACACTTTGAAAACTATTAATAAGATCTTAAAGAAAAAGTTTCTCTTTCATCATGGGCAGATTGTGGATAAACAAAAATGATTCTGGTCCTTGCCAATTTCTTCTCTTCTACAGTGACTATGAGCCCATCTGCAGGGATTCAGAATGTAGCCCATTTGATTTTGTTTTGCTTCACTTACCTTTTTTAGGAGTAATTTTCTACTGGGAAAGCACAACACAATCTAAGAACCAGGAAATCTCTACTCCCTGGCTTGGGACTGGAGCAGTTCCCTGTTTATCCCAAATTATAAGTGGACAGAGACAGGAGAGACGGAACTCTGAAGTTTGTCCACACGTGAAACCAATTCAGAGCTGGATAATGCCTGTGTGTGGATAGGCAAGAGGAATGGGAATAACGACATAAACTATCATGCATAACCAGAGCAAGCTAAAAGGGACTTTAGAATAAAGTGTATCTAGACTATTCAAAGAGCTAAAGAAAGGACTCAGATCCAGAAAACATTACAAATAAAGACTTATTTAAAAAAATAATAAAATAAAATCTCCAGAAATCAAAAATATAGTAGAGATGAAAATAGTAGCATTTTTTGTTTTTGTAGGATGAAATTAACTGGAATAGCTTCACCTGTTTGTGATCCAGAAGAGTGGAAGAGATTAACTTTGCAGGAGAGAAGAAAACCTGAGCAAGACAAACCCTTTGGTAATTAAAGGCATACAGACCACAGAACACAAGAGGAGAGATCACTGAAATGAAGAGAAGAGCTTTCTTATAGCAACAGGAGAAGACCGAGAAAATGAGTATAGGTACACTGAGGTGCGTGGATTTGGTGGTGGGAAATAAAGGGGTTTTCATGTAATGGCTTCTTTTTTCCCAGTGAAGTATGGGAAGTGTCCAGTAAGAACGAGCAGACGGGATGTGAGGTGCCCAAAGAGACCAGAGAAGGGATAAGACAGTGAGTGCAGCAAGTGAGACATATAGCTTTCTAGGTGAACAGTGGGATTACAGGAAATTGTTGGATGCTCATGTGAAGTTTCTGAATATTAATAATACAAAATAAAAATGTATGATGTTCTCTAAGAATGTTCAGTTTTATTAAGGGAGGCACAATGAAAGTGAATGTTTGGTTCAACTCAGGATGGAATTTTACCAGGTGAGTACAATGGAATTAGAAATAAAATCAGAGTCGAAAGAATCTTCCAGGTAGTAATTCTAATGAGGGAATGACATCGCAGCTGGGCAAAGAGAAAAGTAAAAATAGTCAGGCATTGATAGCAGAGTGGTGGAGACAGTGCAATTGATGTATTTATGAGGTCAAAGAATTTTAACAGTGGAGGATATTAGATCAAAAGAGCTGGAAGGGTAAGAGGTAGCGGAAAGCAGAGAGATGTACTTAGCGCGTAAAATGGAGTTGGATGTACTTAGGGTGGAGAAGAAAACCATTCTCCGTGTGAGAGGGTGGCAGGGGAAGCAGAGTCTTCAGAAGAAAGGCAGGTATGAGTTAGGGCAAGGTGAAGGGAGTATTCTGAGAAATTAATGATAGAACGGAAATTTTTTATTGTCCTCGGAGATCCAGAAGACAAAGTGGACAGATTAATAGGAAATGGTGAAAGACTCATTCCACAGGAGAGATATAAGGAGCATTTTGTCAGTAGGGGTTGAGTAAAATATTAAAAAATACTTAACAATGTTGCTATTATAGGCAGAAAACATTAATCTTTGGATTGTAGGGTGGGGTTGGTTGCATAGATACAGAGGAAGACAGAGATAGGGTGTTTACAGTAGTGTAGGATGTTCTCTAAAAACCAGATCTCTAAATGCAAATTAGGGAAGCACTATATTTATGTCAGTAGTTTAAGAACAAAAAAGGAACCCTGGACCTTTGGCAACTGCTGAGATAAAGTGTAAGGCAAGATACATTGGTTCTGATGTGTCTTAGAGTGGCATGGTTATATGGTTACGAATACTTGGTAATAGCAAAGCAATAACTTTCTTTCCAGTGCATATCAGGTACACGAAATGCTGTGAAAGCCTATGAAAAGCAACCCTTGCAATGGCTACTGCAAGCAAAAATCATTTCTCACCTGTGATACTAAATAGAGACCAAGGAGATCACGTGTCATGCATAATGAAATGGAATCTATTGCTATTAGACTGCAGAGAATGAAGGAAAAAAAATTTACAGCTTTAGGGAATTCATTTATGGTTTTTAATTAGGGTAGCAACATGCTCACTGATGCATTTTAAAGATCCTTCTACCTGCAAGATAGAAAATACACCAAGTACACCAAGGGCACCTTATTTCATATGGTGTGTCTAAATTGTCTACAGTCCAGCAGTACTGGCTCTGGGGATAAAGAAAGATCGTTAAATGTAAAAGGAATGGGAGAAATCACAATGGAAAAGATCTATGGGTAGTAATTAGCTAAAATTTTCAAACTGCTGTTTGTCAAAAGATACCATAAACAATTGAAAGACAAATGACATCCTGGAAAACTCCTTATCAAAAGTATGAATAAGTGATAATTTCCTAAATGTGTGAAAATTACTCATAAATCTCCCCTATTGAAAAAGTGGAGAAAATACAATAAAAACTCACAGATAAAAATAAATCAATCACTAAATACATGTAAAAAATGTAGGCTCAATCAGTAACTAAAGAATCAAACATAAAGAGTTTCAGTTTGCCAAGTTGACAAATTCTTATTTAAATAATAGTGTTTGATGCTGGTGTTGGTACAGTGGCATGACATCGGTCACACATTGTTGGAACCTTTTCTGAAAAGCCACCTGTCCATATAAAAGGTTATAAATATCAGTACTTTTACTTCAGTAATTTGATTTCTAGATAAATTTATCTAAGAAAATGATCTGAGATGAGAACCAAACTTTATTTTATGTGAAGATACTTGTAACAACATTAGTTGTAATAACAAAAATTTAGAAAAAAATGCACGTTTGACGATGGAGAATTTTTTAAATTATGATTTACTTGATACCATAAAATTACATGCAACCCATAAAATTGTGTTTTTAAATACTATTTAGTAACACTGGAAAATAGTTACTGTATAGGGGTGGGTGTATAAAAAATTTTTTAAAAATAGTCACTGTGTAATATTATATTCGAAAAGCAAACTAAACATAAAATAAGAGTTTAATTTTAGCAAGTGAAGTGTGTACTTAGAGCAAACATTGAAAATAAATTAATGATATTTATCTCTAGTCAATATATCATTTTTCTTCCTTACATCTTTTTATATTCTCAAATTTTCTATAGTATACATGAATTACCATAAAAATTAAGACAATACATTATTAAAAGAAAGAGGCGACAATTCTCACTTTCCCTCTCTACATGCTTGTTTACTTCTGCCTACAATCCCATATACTAGGCATTGAAGAGGGTATAGAGTTAAGCCCTCTTCAATGCCTAGTATATGTTAGAATCTAACTAAATGTTACCTCATTTAAAAAAAAAAAAAAACTCTGCTCTTTGCTATGCACAAGTAACTAATCTTCTATGGGTGTGTGAATCCCTAAGACAAGTGAACACAAACAAACATCCCTTCAATATCAATGTTCCAGGACATGAAATCATTACAATGGAATTTTGATTTAAGTATAATAGCAAAGTCCATCATCATGTACCAAAGATATAAAATATTGACCTTCCCTTTTTTCTGTATTGCTCAGTGAAATCCTGTCATAATCTCTGGTTTATTTCACTATGAAGCATTACTACATTACACTACGATCCTTGGCTTGTGTATTTTGATCACATGTTTCATGCTCATAAATCCACCAATGGCTTATTTACAATTACAAAAGCCTGTTCAATGGATAGAGAGTAGGATTATTTTATGATATGAGAGAAAACTCCTTAGAAGGCTACAGTCTTGAGAGAATACTTTTGGTGAAATATTAATCATAGGGCACTTCATTTTAAACAAAGTTCTACTTTAAACATCTTTTAAACAAATTTTAAATTTTATTATTATCGTATTTTAAACAAACAAATCTGTTTTACCTTTAGCAGTTTATTTAGTATCTTTGTGCTCCAGTTTCTCCAAAAATACAATGGGAATAAAAATAATGGCCCTACCTACTATTCAAGATACCTGTTAAGGTAAATTGGGACAATAGAAAGAGGTACAAAAGCTCTCTGAAAAGATAGTATTTACTATTATGATTATTTATAAAACTAGAAAGAAACAGGGATGTTTCCAGTTTTCAATTGTGGAAAACAAGTCACTGACAGATGAAGTGGCTCACTTAATTTCAGATGATACCTTGAGAATTCTAGTTCTCGATTTGAAAAAGCTAATAAAAATCAAGTTTTTAAAAACAATCTTTTGTGAAATGTACTAAAGGGACATACTATATACATTTGGCAAAGCAAAACACAAAATGGCCTCAGACTTCTCAACATTAAATTTAAAGACTGTTATATTGCCTGAGGAATTCTAAAGGAAAGTTATTTTTTAGTATAATTCTATAGCAGCCAATTGATCAATCAGATGTGACAAATTAATATAGATAATTTTAGAGACAGAAAAACCCAGTAAAGGTATTTTCCATCCAACATTTCTTAAGAAGATATTCTTCAGAGAAATGAAGGTATTGAAAGAAAAAATAGGCAGTTAGAAATTCTAAGGAAAATGTCTCAAGGAAAAGGAAAATATATTGTTGTCATGCTGTTTACTTCTGTAGTGCTCAATAAGAAATAGACGAGAATAAACAAACAGTTGGATTGTCAAATCAGACTTTCGGGGAACAGAGTTCTTACCTCGTATCAAACTTTCGTATTAATTCAAAGAATATCTGTAACACAGAGGGATATGGAGAAGTCCAGGACCACTAGAAATGCTTCCCAGTTGTTTCCATATAACATTTGGACATACCTGGCCAAGATTTAACACATGAGGTCTCAAAGTAATGCATGTGGGCATCGCCTGCCCAAAGGGAGTCCTTTCGATTATGAAATATCCTTTCTAATACTCTAATAATGACATAGCCAACAGTGACATTTTCCAACAGGTCATGCGTCATTAATCTATAAAGTCCAATTTTACGTCAAAATGGGTTATTTTTTCCTTTCTTCTAGGTGCCTCTTCTTTTTCCCTCTCTACCACAGTGTCCCCCGTGTAGGAAGGATGGATACAAAACAACTGCTAAACCTATTTCCTCCATACTTGTCATAATAATGTAAACACTATTTGTTGATTTTCAACTTTTAGAAGAATCTATAACAAATTATAAGATAATTATGGTTAATGAATACAATGTAACATTATCATGCTTGACATATAAGACTAAAGAGGACAAAAGTTTGGGTTAGAATGGGAGATTAAAGTTGAAAGAAATGTTAGAAGTGCTAATATTTTCAACTTCAAAGTAGAGAATCAAGAAATACTGTCTATAATTGACCAAATAAGAAATGAATATGTAAGTATATGACTTAACATTACGGAGACCATGAATAGAGGAAGCAAAATTTTAATATACTTATATTAGATAGGAGGTATGCTATTATTGGTCAATGAGCTATGACTCAATAGATGATACCTAAAATTAATAAACTTAACATACATAGACATAGCTACAATGTTTTGAGATAAGAATATAATTGCCAGAGACCTAAAGAAATTAAAAATGTGTCCCCTTTTCAGAATGGCACAATGGAGCATGAGAAAAAGGCTTTTCTTTGTAAGTACTCCTGTACTCTATGATACTTTTTAACCATGTGTAGGAATTATTTTTCTATTACTTTGATTTTTTTTAAATTATTAAAATACAGACGCAAATATTCCAACCTGGTCACATCTGGGTCCATGCTGAGGCCATAGCATTAAAGAGAAAGCATAATTGACTATGGTCAGTTCCAAAATCACAGACATAATCAGGAAAATTTCCCCCAAGAGAAGGTGAACAGAGGAATGAAAAGCTAAGGCTCTACAGCCCCACTGTTCTTTCCAAAACTGTGACTCCTGCTGGGTCAGAGACTGATATGGTCTCAAAAAACCACAATCTCCATTTCATTAAGAATAGTGCTTTTCAGTTTTATTAATAGATGGTCACGTGCCACTCATCTAGAGAGTATGTTTCCCAGCACCTTGCAACTAGATGTGGCCATGTGAACTAATTATGCTAAGGAGACAGGAACATAGTTAGTATTTGTTACTTCCAGGTTGCACCCTTAAAAAGAATGGGAATGAACTTTTGTCTTCTTTATTTTCCCATTGCAAGAATTGGATACAGGGATAGAAGCTGTATTTTGAGGATGGCAAGACTCTATCAGGCTTTGACTATCTAACTCTATTCTGTTATGTGAGAGAAAAATATATTTCTAAATTGCTTAAGGCAGTATTTTTGTATCTCCCTTATAGCAGCTTAGGCTATACACTAAATAATGCCTCTTACCTTCATTGCCAGCCTTATAGATTTGAGTTGCTTTTTATAAGGGATTTAGTAGTTGGGTCTCCTTACATTGCATGATTATAATTGCTATATGTGCGTCTAGTTTGAAATGCTACTATGAGAACAGAATACTCGCTATACTATGTATATGGAGGTATTTAAATTTTAATAAGTTTTTAATAGGGAAGCTTTCTATCACTTGATGCCTGATTTTCCCAAAACCTGTGCAAATGGCTTTGTGTCAATCTATGTAATCAAGCAATCATTTATCCATTCATTCATATATTGAGGTTGAGTGTCCACAAAGTACACTGGATTGAGCTAGTAACTTGGGATACAGGAAAGGGAAAATTAAAAACACATATGCATTTTCTTTTTCTTTTTCCTTTTTTTAAACAATTTAAAAAGGTTTTTCTGACCTGAATATATGCTACCATGGCCCGGAGAGCCACATCCAAGAAGCCTTAAGCAAGTGGTCTTGCCATGGTTGGGTTACAGTTTGGTTTTTTTACTTTTCAGGGAGACAGGAAAGTCATAAATCAATACATGGAAGGCATACATTGGTTTTGCCTGAAAAGGCAGGACATCTTAAAGCAGAGAATTACAGGTTATAGGTGGGTTTAAAGATTCTTTGATTTATAATTGGTTAAAGAAATGAAGCTTTGTCTAAAAGCTTAGAATGTTTTAAGATAAGGAAATCAGAGACAAGCTTGCTAATCAGAGACAAACCACTGGACATGTATGCAGATCCCAGTGATCTGTTAAGTAAACAGATGATCTGCAGGTGTGGTTTAAGCTTTGTCTTTCTTTTCTGAATTACTTGAATTACTTGAATTACTCTGTCTAGAGTCAAATTCTGCTTGTCTACTGATAGCTATATATAATTATCAATATCCACAAATTTTTTTTGTATTTTCACATACATCTATTGCTATGTAGGATCCCAGTTCTATTTTGATCAAGTTGCTTTCCCTGATTTCCCTACTCACGGTAAAAGCACCATGCCTTGAGAAATCATATTTTTTTGTTTGAAATTGAATGTATTTCATATTTGTTCCACTCAAAAAGCTTCAAATTTTAAAACTTTTATAAACTAAATACTATTGCCCACCTGGGTTATATAAATAAGGTGTTCCCTGTCTTTACCTGGTTTTCTTTTTTTTTTTTTCCCCATTCCAGTAATGTAGACTAAAAACATCATTGAAGGCTAAATCATTTAATAGTTTCCTAATAGAGCACTTAGGCCTTAATTCGGATTTTATATTAAGTGTCTAACTTCCCACCTTTCCTTGGTCTTTAATATTATGAAATTCTGGCTTTTCTGATTATAAGTATTTGTACCACTTGTATTATTTGTTTTTATTTAAATTTGACTGGTATAGGCTTCCCATATATATTGATACAAACATTTTTGTCCTTGGTTTCAGAACTGCCAGCAGTCACTTGAGTTTTTCTTCCTAGTTTATCTAGTTTTATTACTGACATGTTAAACTGAAGTAGGGGATTGACAAATCCTGAGTCTTTCCTCAACTATATAGATCGAACCTCCTCTGTAAGCCTTGTAGCATTTGCCAAATTACCAGTTATTTTTGGTTGAAAGAAATAGAACGCCCAGTTGAAAATTACTCCATCACTAGGTGTTTATTACTACTTCACATAACAAAAATGTTGAGGTAAACAGTTCCAAGGTTGATTTAATGGCTCTATGATATCATCAAATACCCAGACTCTTCTAATTCTTCAGCTCTGTTATCCTCAACAAGTTGAGGATGTCTCCTCATGGTTGCAGAATGGATGTAGCATTTCCAAATATTACATCCTCACACAAAACATGTTCAAAATCAATAAAGGATGACAGGAGCTTCTATTCATACATCTTTCTCCTTTTATCAAGGAGAAGCATTTTTCTAGAAGTCCCAGCATAATTCTCCTCATGTGTTACTGGCCAGTTCTAGTTCACACGATTCTCCTTAGCTGGAAGGAAATTAGGAAACTAAACATCTCGTATTTTCAGCCTATCTCCTGGTGATTGTTTTGGCCAGTGGAATAAAGCAGAGGAAAAAGGCTTTTGGATGTGTAGCCATCAATGTCAGCCACAGTAAAGAAATAACTCTTGTAAAAGGAGACTCAGGAGGGTTCAAACTAGCAAGTACTTTTTTTTTTCTTTATTGAAGTGTAATTTACATATCATGTCTTTACTCCATTTTAAGTGTACAATTAAATGGTTATTAGTAACTTTACCCAGTTGTACAGCTATTCACATAAATCAGTTTTAGAGGATTTCCCACCCCTCATTGAGACCCCTAATACCCATCCTCAAATACACTTCAAGCATGCGTTTCATTTTTTATGAAGCTATAACTAGCATTTTCTTCAATTATCAGCAAAGGCAAAATTTAAAAAAAAAATTCAGTCACCAGCAAGATTTTTTGTTATAATAATTTAGTTATTGCTGATATCTCTAAATGTGGTTTATGATAAATCTACTCCAAATTTATTATAGTAGACATATCACTAGATCTTGCTATTTACTATGTAAGGAAGTACATATATTACCCTACCAGAAACTTTTTAAAAAATATATTTTGATGCCTGATTTTCCCTATAATACTATGAATCTTATTTTATGCCTTAAAACAACATTGATCTGAGAATAGGTTAGAAGTTTTACCAGGCTGCCAAGGGGATCCATGGAATACACACAAAAATAAAAATCTTAAGGTACCTTGAAGAGGAGAGGTGGTAGAGCCCAGGAGGCTTGCCAAAACAGAGAAGGTATATAAAAGAGAAGGAGCCAACAAATGAGGTGAGGGATGATTGACCAATGAGGCAGAAGAGAAATCAGAAGTGTCTGGCATCATTAAAAGCAAGAGTAATCAAATAAATAAGAATCTATATTATTTTCCACCATGAATACATAGTCTATTCACTCATTTATTAACATTTATTGTGGGCAAAATGTAGCACTAAATCTTTGGAATTCAAAGATGGGTAGTGCATGTTGACTGCTTCCACATAGCTCATAATCTTCCCTTTTTTGAACTCAATTATACTCCCACTTACATTGGTTTAAAAGCTTGTAATTAATGTTATTGTGTAGTACAAGATAGTAGATAGGTTGACTTTTTCTGGAAGGCACAAGTAGATGCCCCAGTAGGGTCACATGCATTTAAAAAGTTGCAAGAAGCTGTGAATGATCTAGGAATGGGAGCAGAGATAGAAAAGCTGGCATAGATGGGGTAGAAATGGTGAAAACAAACAAACCCACTTACTGATTTGTGTGAATCCAGTCCCAGAACAAAATCACTAATAAATACCTTCAAGAGATTATGACACTATTTACTGTTCTGGGGACATAAATGTCACTACTAAATATTCTGAAATATTGAAAACAGTTACTAATTAAAAGTTTTAAAATAAACAAAACTGTCAGATCCATAGTCTTTAAAAAAAAAAATCTCCCTGTAGGTTGTGGTGCAGCAAAAAAGCCTAGATTTTGTAGGCAAAACTGGGTTTATATCCTGGCTTTGTCACCTAGTGGATAAATTCCAACACAAAAAGATATCACACTGATATGAGCTAATTGAAGAGATTTTAAGGAAAACTGTTAAGAGTGTGGACAGTTTTAAGAGAAATAACAAAAATGAAATGGGACCCCAAGGTTAGAAATACTGAGGAACCTCTGTCACTGCTAGGACTGATGGGGCGGGAGAGGGAATGTACTGTAATCTACCTAGAGAGATGTAGCTGTAGGGGGCAGCTGCAAGGTAGAGTAATGTGGACTTAGAGGAAAGCAGCCTTAAATAGAGGACTGTAGCCAGGCAGGGAGAGAATCGGTGGACCATTTGCTCTCTTCTCTCTCTTCTCCTGTGTTCTGATCTTCCTCTCTCGGCTTCCAATGGTTGAACCCAAACAGAAGTTAAAGGGCAAGAGATCTCTTTGAAGTAGTTCATACAGATCAATGTGTTCTGGAGAGTAAAGTATGGTGAAAAAGAGTGGAGAATGGACTGGAGGGATTGTCAGTACTGGAGAATGGCTTGTCAGGTGAGCATATTTCTGCTGTGTGTCAAGTCATTTTTCTTCTCTAAAAACACTAGGATTAGTCATGCAGTTTCATTTGTAAAATCAGTGAGAAGAGGAATGGTGATTACCTAGCCTATAACCCCAAAAAGGTAACATCTCTGAGAATTGTTTTCTTGTTTACATAAGGAATAAAACCTCTCATAGGTTATAGAGAGGATTAAACAAAATAAACCCAGATGCCACTTTATAAGCTTTTATCATTGTTCTCCTTGCCCTTACCTTCTCTATACAATACACAGCAATACTGAAAGAAGATGCCACTGAGAAGAGGTCTGCAAATAATATCCATTTGATGAACTACCAGCTCACTTTAGGTGTCAGATTGCTTTCCCTTTGTCCTGAGTTACCACATCTAACTTATTTCATCAATGATTTCTAATTCCAAGACTGTCTATAGGTTTTTGGTTGACATGGGAAACTAGCACAAACCCTGACACTTTTAGCACTGTTGCTACTTCTTATTATTCTTTCTCAACAGCCAGAGACACCTTCCCTCCTTTTTTCCTTCATCTCTTTTATCTCTTCCTTTATGCTCCTCCCTTCTGTCCCCTTGCTGTGCTCACACCTTTTCTACCTCTCCCCCTCTCTGTTTTATCTTTGTTTATTAAGGTGAGAGAATAATGCTAACCATAAGGGAATGATTGGAAAAGTTTGAATATTATCAGGCTGTGAGAAAAAAAGTTAAGTTTTTTTTTCCCCCTGTAAGTTTGTCAAACTACAGCCATGGGAGTAACAGGCTCCAAGACTTCATATTTTTTACTGTACAGTTATTTTCTGATTGAGCTAATAGAGACGTTAGAGTGATGGCTTGTCAGGTGAGCATATTTCTGCTGTGTGTCAAGTCATTTTTCTTCTCTAAAAACATTAGGATTAGTCATGCAGTTTCATTTGTAAAATCAGTGAGAAGAGAAATGGTGATAATTTTGATTAATATAAAGAAAAAAGGATATAAATATTTGCTATGGCAGACTGTGAAATCCCCCCAGAAAGACAAATATTGTGACTATGAAGCAGTCAGATTAAAGTTGAAAATAAATTAATTTCAGCTATATTAAATAAAACCACCATATATATGGGTTTTTAAACATGGCTTCTGCATTTCTATGTGCCTAACAAGTTTTATAGCTCTAAGCTTTGATTCAAATCTTCCTTCATTGTGTAATTTCATTTGAGAGTAGGGTTGAGTATAAATACTGATTTATAAGTATTTATAAATACTTCTTTCAAGTATAAATACTTATTTCATCTCATGCAGTATCATTTGTGAAAAAGTCCCCTAAAGATATCTTAGTATAACAATTTGAAATTTGTATTTTTAATTGATTTTATTTGTAATTATTATGGGTCATATATTTTCATGACTATAGTTATATATGACATTTTGATACAGGCAGATAATGTGTAATAATCAAACCAGGGTAATGCATCATTTAAAACATTTATCATTTCTTTGTGTTAGGGACATTCCAATTTCACTCATTCAGTTATTTTAAAGTGTCCCATAACTTATTATTGAGGGGTGGGAAACCTGCAGCCTCAAGGGCATATGTGGCCATCCAGATCCCGAAGTGTGGCCCCTTCACAGAAGAAATCCCTTTATTAAAAGGATTTGTTCTGTAAAATTTGGATTCAATTAAAAGGCCACACTCACAGATTCAGAAGGCCACATGTGGCCCTGAGGCTGCAGGTTCCCCAGCCCATACTATTGCAAGCCAGTGTTCAGTGTCCTATTGCAGATCTAGGTAACTGAGGGGTCAGTGCTGATAAATCCATGTGTCTGTTAAATGTCTCCTTGCTCTCCCTCCTCCTTCTACTCCCTATAAACCTTGCCCCCAAATACCTCTATATTTTTACTTGCACTGGGTGTTCTTAAGATATATTTACTCACTTCACATATTTCCTGATGGTAAATAAAGAACTAATCCATATCTCTCTTTCCAGATTGGTTTCCTAAACTTTATTAAAATCTCTACTGCCACCTTCACATATTAAAAAATAATAAATATTATCTATGAACTCCAAAAAGTTCCCTTAGAGGCAACTAATTTTGATTCAATGTAATGCTATGCCATGTTCTAACATTTATAGTTAACTGTTAACATTTTTACTCGATTCACCCACTCTATGCATGCTATAAAATAGACCTAATGATAGGAGTTGGTTAAACTTACCAGAATATCCAAATGTGTAACAATTAGAATCTAAACTTCTTTTCTCTGTTTTTTTTTCATCTAAAAAGCTGAACTTGAAGGCTAACAAAAACTGTCACTTGTACCTTTTCATCTTTTTTAGATGAACATAACATACCTGAAGCTTTCTATCTTTTCATCATCTCCAATTGGTGTTCTAGTCCACCTTTTCTTTATTGTGACTATATGGTACAGACCATGTAATGCTGGGCTTTACCATCTATGCCAGTATCAGTGGTTCCCCGCCTTCACTAGGATATGTCTCTTCAAAATAGAGGTGTTTTACATTCACATTTTTATCCCTAGTGCCAAGAACATTGCCATGAATTTATTAAATGTGGATATATATTAAAGAATGCTCTTGAATGCATGAAAGAATCAAATACGAGTGCTATCAAAATTATAGCTAGGGACAGATCTACCATTACATTTTGTACACTGTTTTTTCCTGATTTCAGAGGAAATAAACAACATTTAAAGCAATTTAAAGACCAAAAATTTGCCTTATTCATCTGTTTCATCTCTGGAAAAAAAATAAGTTTAACATTTCTATACTACCAAAAGTGATCTACAGATTCAATGTAATCCCTATTAAAATACCAACATCATTTTTTACAGATCTAGAAAAAATAATTCTATGCTTCATATGGACCCAGAGAAGACCCCGTATAGCAAAAAAAATCTTAAGCAAAAAGAAAAAATTGGGAGGCATCAATTTACCAGACTTCAGGCTATACTACAAGGCGTATAGTAACTAAAACTGCATAGTATTGGCACGAGAACAGAGACGTAGACCAATGGAACAGAATGGAGAACCCAGATATAAAACCATCCTCATACAGCCATCTAATCTTTGACAAAGCAGACAAAAACATACACTGGGGAAAAGAATCCTTATTCAATAAATGGCACTGGAAAAACTGTATAGCCACATGCAGAAGACTGAAACAGGATCCGCACCTTTCACCTCTCACAAAAATCAACTCACGGTGGGTAACAGACTTAAAATAAGGCATGAAACTGTAAGAATTCTGGAAAAAAGTGTTGTAAAAATGCTTATAGACATTGGCCTAGGCAAAGAATTTATGGAGAAAAACCCAAAGGCAATCACAGCAACAACACAAATAAATAAATGGAACGTGGTCAAATTAAAAGGCTTCTGAACAGCCAAGGGAGTGATCAGGAGAGCAAACAGACAACCTACAGAAGGGGAGAAAATATTTTCATATTCCACGTCCCATATAGGGCTGATAACTAGAATCTATATAGAACTCAGGAAAATCGGCAAGAAAAATCAAACAATCCCATTAAAAATTGGGCAAAAGACAAGAACAGAAACTTTCCAAAAGAAGATAGACTAATGGCCAAGCAACATATGAAAAAATGTTCAACATCTCTAATCATCAGGGAAATACAAATCAAAACCAAAATGAGATATCACTTAATTCCAGTGAGAATGGCCTTTATTAAAAAGTCCCAAAACAATAAATGCTGGCATGGATGCAGAGAGATAGAAATACTCATATACTGTTGGTGGGACTGCAAACTAGTACAATCTCTGTGGAAAGTAATATGGAGATACCTTAAAGGGCTACAAGTAGAACTACTGTTTGATCCAGCAATCCCATTACTGGACATCTACCCAAAAGAACAAAAGACATTCTATAAAAAAGACATCTGCACTCGAATGTTTATAGCAGCACAATTCATAATTGCAAAGAAGTGGATACAACCCATCAACAATGAGTGGATTAATAAAATATGGTATATGTATACCATGGAGTTCTACTCAGCCACAAAAAACAATGGTGACCTAGCACCTCTTGTATTATCCCGGATAGAGCTAGAGCCCATTCTACTAAATGAAGTATCACAAAAAATGGAAAAAGAAGCACCAGATGTATTCACCATCAAATTGGTATTAACTGATCAACACTTAAGTGCACATATAGTAACATTCATTGGGTATTTGGCAGGTGGGAGGGGGAAGGAGAGGTTGGGTATAGATACACATAATGGGTGCAGTGCACACCCTCTGTGGGATGGACAGGATTGAAGCTCTGACTTGGGTGGGGTAAGGGCAGTATATGTAACCTAAACATTTGTACCCCCATAATATGCTGAAATTAAAAGCAAAAATTAAAAAAAAGAAAGAATTCAAGCTCAACAATGCTACTACCTTAAAACAACATTTATTATGGGTCATTAAAATTTAAAAAGAGGTGCTTAGTTTGCAGAACTTTCTATATGAATGATAATTTAAACACTCACATAGCATAGATGTTGTAGTAATGTTATCTGTAGGACACTTGACTAGAATGTCTTAGTGTTTTCAAAGTCCCATAAAAGAATCCAGGATTTAGACTCAAGTATATCTAATTTCAAAGAGTATTGCCTGCAACTTTTCTCTTGTATGTCTAACATGGTTTAGATATAGTAATCAATAATAATGTGAATAGAAAGACATAGTCCTATTTATTAATAGATTTCATTTATTGACTAACATTAATTACGCTTTGTCAGGACTCTGCTGTCTTCAAGAGGTCTAAAGCTCTTTTCTCAATATATTGTATAATTTAGAACCCTAAATCCACACAGAGATACCAGCTACAACAACTTTTGCAAATTTATTTAAATTGTTTTTCCCTTAGTTTTTCACTCCAATAAACAAAGATGACATCCATAAGAGATATAACATTCTCACAAGTGCTGGAATGAGTACTATATGTGTCTAGTATAGCTGTGGGAATGCAGGAGGTATCTCATAAATACATATTTATATATTCTAATTCCTGCTCTTTATCTTGCATCTCTTCTTTATATTGAAAGAAATATTTCTCTTTTTTTCTCTTATTTTTGTTATTCTGTACTCAATGATACCCAGCAGATAGGACAGTAAGAATACAGCAGATAGGACAGTAAGAATACCATGTACAATTTGTCAACTGAAAATTAGCATAGTTATTTTTATGTGTGTACTTATAGTAGAGACCAATATTTTGTCACAAGTTGAATCACAGCTAGTATGACTCTTGGAATTGCCTCCATCTCACTCAAATGGTCCAATGGGGCATAACTCTGTGAATCTGGGCAGGATAAGTGGCACAAACTTATAGAAAACATAGACAAAATCAATAGCATTCCATATTTACAGGCAGATACTATGATATTTTTACTATTATTACAATTCTATCTTAATCAAAAGTTTAAATCTCACCTTTTAAAAAATATATGACAGAAAAGCCTCAGGTAGAAACTTGGATGGTAAACATATTATATGTTTCCTAGACTGTCAAATCATAGCACAGTATGTACCTAGAGAGATGAGGCATAAAGAAAATGAGTGTCATGAGTTTGGAAAAGATTCAAGAAGAAATTTCAGAATAATATTTGATCTCTTCCAAAGGGAGTAATCAGAAATTCACCCTAAATGTTCAATCAAAATTACTTTTAAAATGAACAGGATCTCAAGAAGTGAAGAGAAATAGTGGCATTCTATGAACAAAGACAAAGAATAATGTGGAGAGGAAAAAGGAATTAATTAATGCTCAATGAATTGTTAGATTAAATGTAGCCTAAAGCTGCCTCCTTACACATTTTAAGTTCAGCCTAAAGGTTTCTCCATACATATTGAACCATAACCTAATTGGATGTGTAAAAAGACTGTAACCTACTCTCATTATCGGTCACAGAGTATTGGCCAATCAAAGGCAGCCAACTATTCGAACCATGTTCAAATAAGGCATTACTGAGCTGTAACCAATCCAGCTGTTTCTGTACTCAATTTCATTTTCTATACATCACTTTCCTTTTTAGTGTCCATAAATATTATCCAGTCATATGTCAGCCCCAGAATTGCTCTGAACTTACTCTGGTTTGTGGGGCTTCCCGATTTATGAATCATTCTTTGCTCAATTAAACTCTGTTAAATTTAATTTGTCTCAAGTTTTTCTTTTAACAGAATTGACTAAGCACAGCGTTTATATTAGGAAATACTAAAATTTAAAGGAGTCTACTTCTCTGAAATGTTACTTTTGTGATAGAAACACTGATGCCTTACTGCCAGTCCTGTTTTCTCCATGAAAAATAAATAAATACATAACTTAGCAAAGATCTCATGTATCTACCAAAAGCCTATATACACAACTTTATATCCAACAATGTATTAATGAGGTCAATTTCAAAATTCATAAAAATACTTGGAAATCACCGTTTAAAATAATGTTATCAACATGTTTTTGGTGTACAGATTGCTTGTGGAGCCAATTTACTTTTCTCTCTATTTTAGGATACTATAGAAATAGCAGAAAAAATACTTAATAAGTGATGAGAAGAAAATATTAACCATAATCATGTGTATATCTGTCCATTCTGCTTTGGCAGCAAGTGAAATATTTGACTCTTTTAGCCTCAATGGCCTCAATAGACAGGTGTACATATGTACTTTCAGAAACAATTATGCTTCAGTGTAGGAAATGCATAGAGTACTTCGAGGTCATAAGAAAATGCTCTCATCTTTTAACTCTAGGTTTAGAAGTTATATGACAGGATTGGAGGACAAAAAATATTAAAATGTGATTATTTTTAATCTAGTGCCTACCATCTTTTTCTGAGAAAGGAAGGAATTGGGCTTGGTCTATGTTGTGTTTATATCATTTAAACATTGTTATAAAATAAAACGATCAAGCTGGTATTTTCCAGAAGAATATTGAAATGTTCCAGGTTATATAAGCTCATGAACCCAAGAATAAAAACCTACAAATATTTACAGTTGTGATTCCTTCAATGACAATACAGTGAGAGCTTGGTAAACCTGACACATTCAGAGAGAGCTTTTATCCAAGGATCATGAGACATTTGATAAATGTCATTAACTTGAAAAGAGAGAAACAGAAACAATTGTGGTAAGAAAAAAAATAACACAGAGGAAACTGACACATGGAAACGAATGGTTAGGGAAAATCAGACCTCTTCTTGACAAATTGAATATGCTGAAAATCTCTCCCTCCAAGACAAAAATAAATGTTTTAAATAAAATAAGAAAAAAATATTTTTTGGAGAAGAATAGATGAACTTCGAGAAAGTAAGCAGAAGGCAGGGCACGGTGGCTCATGCCTGTAATCCTAGCTCTCTGGCAGGCCGAGGCAGGCGGATCGTTTGAGCTCAGGAGTTCAAGAACAGCCTGAGAAAGAGCGAGACCCCATTTCTACTAAAAAAGAAAAATAGAATGAAATTAGCTGGACAACT